>JARQOD010008475.1:0-35397 GCA_033576555.1 Oophaga sylvatica
GGGGCACCGAGACAACACAACACTGCGCGGGGCTCCGAGACAACACAACACTGCGCGGGCACCAAGACAAAACATCACTGCGCAGGGCACCGAGACAACACAACACTGCGCGGGGCTCTGAGACAAAACAACACTGCGCGAGGCACCGAGACAACACAACACTGCGCGGGGCTCCGAGACAACACATCACTGCGTGGGGCACCGAGACAACATATCACTGCACGGGGCACCGAGACAACACAACACAGCACGGGGCACCGAGACAACACATCACTGCGCGGGGCACCGATACAACACATCACTGCGCGGGGCACCGAGACAACACATCACTGCACGGAGCACGGGGCACCGAGACAACACATCACTGCGCGGGGCACCGAGACAACAAAACACTGCACGGGGCACCGAGACAAACACATCACTGCACGGGGCACCGAGACAAACATCACTGCGCGGGGCACAGAGACAACACATCACTGCGCGGGGCACAGAGACAACACATCACTGCACGGGGCACAGAGACAACACATCACTGCGCGGGGCACAGAGACAACACAACACTGCGCGGGGCACAGAGACAAAACATCACTGCGCGGGGCACCGAGACAACACATCACTGCACGGGGCACCGAGACAACACAACACTGCACGGGGCACCGAGACAACACATCACTGCGCGGGGCACAGAGACAACACATCACTGCACGGGGCACAGAGACAACACATCACTGCGCGGGGCACAGAGACAACACATCACTGCATGGGGCACAGAGACAACACATCACTGCGCGGGGCACAGAGACAACACATCACTGCGCGGGGCACCGAGACAACACATCACTGCACGGGGCACAGAGACAACACATCACTGCACGGGGCACCGAGACAACACAACACTGCACGGGGCACCGAGACAACACATCACTGCGCGGGGCACCGAGACAACACATCACTGCGCGGGGCACCGAGACAACACATCACTGCACGGGGCACCGAGACAACACATCACTGCACGGGGCACCGAGACAACACAACACTGCGCGGGGCACCGAGACAACACATCACTGCACGGGGCACCGAGACAACACAACACTGCGTGGGGCACTGAGACAACACTGCGCGGGGCACCGAGACAACACGGCATGGCTTCACACAGCCAGGCATTAAGGACAGAGCACGGACAGGCCACAGGTCTCCTCATACACACAGATGACGCCGTGGAGCTCAGGTCAGGAGTCCCACGGACGCTCCGTACTCTGTGTGATGCTGCGTGAACACTCGTCTAAAAGTAGGTGCAGCTGACAACCGCTCACAAATATGCAGGCTGGTTGTCAGCAGTAATAGATGATCTGGAGATGGAGGATAATGTGTGGGAGTGAGGAGTGTGGGTTCAGGGTGACACTAAGAGAACACTCTGATTTAACCCTTGCAAGGCTGAAGCTTCTCACCTGACTCAGAAGGAAATCCATTGTGGGTGACTTTGAGGAGCGGGCGCTCCAGATACATGGCACACGTCTGTAGTTGGTCACATATCACCACACGGAGCATTTAACCCCTGTCTACCTTGGAATACAGCCCTTGCAGCCTTCTCTGCCTCCTGCCTGAAATAAACAGTCAGGAAGAGAGACCCCGAATATCCCGAGTAACCGGCTCCCACCCAGAGACTGCAGCGTGTGCACAGGAGCGGCCACCGTTACTGATTAACCAGGGAGCAAACAGCAGCAATCAGGGAGACAGGAAGCCATAAGGAGAGCGGCACCTGCCCGACATCTACATATCCAATACCGGGGACACCACGTGTAATACAGACACTCCCCCGTGTAATATCACACATGTAATACAGACACCCCCCGTGTAATATCACACATGTAATACAGTCACTCCCCGTGTAATATCACACGTGTAATACAGACACTCCTCCGTGTAATATCACACGTGTAATACAGTCACTCCCCCGTGTAATATCACAGGAGTAATGCAGACACTCCCCCGTGTAATATCACACGTGTAATACAGACACTCCTCCGTGTAATATCACAGGTGTAATACAGACACTCCCCCGTGTAATATCACACATGTAATACAGTCACTCCCCCGTGTAATATCACAGTGTAATACAGACACTCCCCCGTGTAATATCACACATGTAATACAGTCACTCCCCCGTGTAATATCACAGGGTATATGCAGACACTCCCCGTGTAATATCACACGTGTAATACAGACCTCTCCCGTGTAATATCACACGTGTAATACAGACACTCCCCGTGTAATATCACACATGTAATACAGATCACTCCCCAGTGTAATATCACACGTGTAATACAGACACTCCCCGTGTAATATCACAGGTGTAATACAGACACTCCCCCGTGTAATATCACACGTGTAATACAGACACTCCCCCGTGTAATATCACAGTGTAATACAGACACTCCCCGTGTAATATCACACGTGTAATACAGACACTCCCCCGTGTAATATCACAGGTGTAATACAGACACTCCCCCGTGTAATATCACACATGTAATACAGTCACTCCCCCGTGTAATATCACACGTGTAATACAGACACTCCTCCGTGTAATATCACACGTGTAATACAGACACTCCTCCGTGTAATATCACACGTGTAATACAGACACTCCTCCGTGTAATATCACACGTGTAATACAGACACTCCTCCGTGTAATATCACAGTGTAATACAGAC
Source organism: Oophaga sylvatica (assembly GCA_033576555.1). Lineage (NCBI taxonomy): Eukaryota > Metazoa > Chordata > Amphibia > Anura > Dendrobatidae > Oophaga > Oophaga sylvatica. The sequence continues at coordinate 2,712 of JARQOD010008475.1, forward strand.
ACTCCCCATGTAATATCACACTGTAATACAGACACTCCCCGTGTAATATCACACATGTAATACAGACACTCCCCAGTGTAATATCACACGTGTAATACAGACACTCCTCCGTGTAATATCACACGTGTAATACAGACACTCCCCCGTGTAATATCACAGGTTAATACAGACACTCCCCCGTGTAATATCACAGAAGTAATACAGACACTCCCCCGTGTAATATCACAGGTGTAATACAGACACTCCCCGTGTAATATCACACATGTAATACAGTCACTCCCCCGTGTAATATCACACGTGTAATACAGACACCCGTGTAATATCACAGTGTAATACAGACACCCCCGTGTAATATCACATGTAATACAGACACTCCCGTGTAATATCACAGTGTAATACAGACACCCCTGTAATATCACAGTGTAAACAGACACCCCCGTGTAATATCACAGTGTATACAGACACTCCCCGTGTAATATCACAGTGTAATACAGACACTCCCGTGTAATATCACATGTAATACAGACACTCCCCGTGTAATATCACAGTGTATACAGACACCCCCTGTAATATCACACTGTAATACAGACACCCCCTGTAATATCACAGTGTAATACAACACTCCCCGTGTAATATCACAGGTTAATACAGACACCCCCTGTGTAATATCACAGTGTAATACAGACACCCCGTGTAATATCACACTGTAATACAGACACCCCCTGTAATACACAGTAATACAGACACTCCCCGTGTAATACACAGGTGTAATACGACACCCCTGTAATATCACAGTGTAATACAGACACTCCCCGTGTAATATCACAGTGTAATACAACATCCCCCGTGTAATATCACAGTGTAATACAGACACTCCCGTGTAATATCACATGTAATACAGACACTCCCCTGTAATATCACAGGTGTAATACAGACACCCCCGTGTAATATCACAGTGTAATACAGACACCCCCGTGTAATATCACATGTAATACAGACACCCCCCGTGTAATATCACATGTAAACAGACACCCCGTGTAATATCACATGTAATACAGACATCCCGGTATATACACTGTAATACAGACACCCCTGTATTCACAGTAATACGACATCCCCCGTGAAACACATGTAATACAGACACCCCTGTAATATCACAGTGTAAAGACACTCCGTGTAATATCACAGTGTATACAGACACCCCCGTTAATATCACATGTAATCAGACTCCCTTAATATCACATGTAATACAGACACCCCGTGTAATATCACATGTAATACAGCACTCCCGTGTAATATCCAGTGTAATACAGACCCCGTGTAATATCACATAATACAGACACCCCGTGTAATTCACATGTAATACAGACACCCCCTGTAATATCACAGTAATAGACACCCTGTAATTCACAGTGTAATACAGACACCCCCGTGTAATATCACAGTGTAATACAGACCTCCCGTGTAATATCACACGTGTAATACAGACACCCCCGTGTAATATCACAGTGTAATACAGACACCCCCGTGTAATATCACGTGTAATACAGACATCCCCCGTGTAATATCACGGTGTAATACAGACACTCCCCGTGTAATATCACACGTGTAATACAGACACTCCCCGTGTAATATCACAGTGTAATACAGACACTCCCCGTGTAATATCACATGTAATACAGACACTCCCGTGTAATATCACAGTGTAATACAGACACTCCCCGTGTAATATCACACGTGTAATACAGACACCCCCCGTGTAATATCACAGTGTAATACAGACACCCCCGTTGTAATATCACAGTGTAATTACAGACACTCCCCGTGTAATACACACGTGTAATACAGACATCCCCGTGTAATATCACAGTGTAATACAGACACTCCCCGTGTAATATCACAGTGTAATACAGACACTCCCCGTGTAATATCACAGTGTAATACGACACTCCCCGTGTAATATCACAGGTGTAATACAGACACTCCCCCGTGTAATATCACAGTGTAATACAGACACCCCCGTGTAATATCACACTGTAATACAGACACCCCCGTGTAATATCACAGTGTAATACAACACTCCCCGTGTAATATCACAGTAATACAGACACTCCCCGTGTAATATCACAGGTGTAATACAGACACCCCCGTGTAATATCACAGTTAATACAGACACTCCCGTGTAATATCACACATGTAATACAGACACCCCCCGTGTAATATCACAGTGTAATACAGACACCCCGTGTAATATCACAGTGTAATACAGACACTCCCCGTGTAATATCACATATGTAATACAGACACCCCCGTGTAATATCACAGTGTAATACAGACACTCCCGGTAATATCACAGTGTAATACAGACACCCCCTGTAAATCACATGTAATACAGACACCCCCGTGTAATATCACACGTGTAATACAGACACTCCCCCGTGTAATATCACAGTGTTTAATACAGACAGACTCCCGTGTAATATCACAGTGTATACAGACACCCCGTGTAATATCACATGTAATACAGACACTCCCCGTGTAATATCACACGTGTAATACAGACACTCCCCGTTAATATCACACGTGTAAATACAGACACCCCCGTGTAATATCACAGTGTAATACAGACACCCCCCGTGTAATATCACACGTGAATACAGACACTCCCCCGTGTAATATCACAGTGTAATACAGACACTCCCCGTGTAATATCACAGTGTAATACAGACACCCCCGTGTAATATCACACGTGTAATACAGACACTCCCCGTGTAATATCACAGTGTTAATACAGACACTCCCCGTGTAATATCACAGGTGTAATACAGACACTCCCCGTGTAATATCACAGTGTAATACAGACACTCCCCCGTGTAATATCACAGTGTAATACAGACACTCCCCGTGTAATATCACATGTAATACAGACACTCCCCCGTGTAATATCACAGTGTAATACAGACACTCCCCCGTGTAATATCACAGTGTAATACAGACACTCCCCCGTGTAATATCCACATGTTAATACAGACACCCCCGTGTAATATCACACGTGTAATACAGACACTCCCCGTGTAATATCACAGTGTAATACAGACACTCCCCCGTGTAATATCACATGTAATACAGACACTCCCCGTGTAATATCACAGTGTAATACAGACACTCCCCGTGTAATATCACACATGTAATACAGACACCCCCGTGTAATATCACAGTGTAATACAGACACTCCCCGTGTAATATCACAGATGTAATACAGACACTCCCCGTGTAATATCACACATGTAATACAGACACCCCCGTGTAATATCACACGTGTAATACAGACACCCCCCGTGTAATATCACAGGTGTAATACAGACACTCCCCGTGTAATATCACAGTGAATACAGACACTCCCCGTGTAATATCACACGTGTAATACAGACACTCCCCGTGTAATATCACACGTGTAATACAGACACTCCCCCGTGTAATATCACACTGTAATACAGACACCCCCGTGTAATATCACACGTGTAATACAGACACTCCCCGTGTAATATCACACGTGTAATACAGACACCCCCGTGTAATATCACACTGTAATACAGACACTCCCCGTGTAATATCACACGTGTAATACAGACACTCCCCGTGTAATATCACACGTGTAATACAGACACTCCCCGTGTAATATCACAGTTGTAATACAGACACCCCCCGTGTAATATACACATGTAATACAGACACCCCGTGTAATATCACACATGTAATACAGACACTCCCCCGTGTAATATCACACATGTAATACAGACACTCCCCCGTGTAATATCACAGGTGTAATACAGACGCTCCCCCGTGTAATATCACACGTGTAATACAGACACTCCCCAGTGTAATATCACACGTGTAATACAGACACTTCCCCCGTGTAATATCACACGTGTAATACAGACACTCCCCCGTGTAATATCACAGGTGTAATACAGACGCTCCCCCGTGTAGCATCACAGGTGTAATACAGACACTCCCCGTGTAATATCACATCTGTAATACAGATACTGTTACCCTAACGTCATATGTGTGCTTGTATGTGAAAATGGCTCTTACATTCTGGATAACTGTAGACACAATCTCATGAATCCCAGGAGACACATGTGAGCTGGTCATTGCAGATGATCAGACAGGACGATTGTGGCGAGTCCAATGTGGTGGAGATGTCTGGCGTTGAGGTGTGGGGTCAACCCTTCTCCTTATCGAGCTTTTGCCGAGGGTGGTGTTGCAACATCATAACCTAAGAAAGCAGGACACAACGTTACAGTGCAGTGATAGAGTTTGAAAACCTTTCTCACCCTCAACATGCCCCACATGTCTGAAACATTTCAGATGTCTGGTATGTGTCATATATCCATCACAAGTCACTGGTTCAATACATCCAACATGTCCCATAAATCCAAAACTTTGCAAACATTCAATATGTCCAACAAGTTCCAAATGTCTCGCGTATTCCACAAATGTAACACAGAACATGATGATGGAGCCTCACAGTGTGGACATCAGGAGGTAAGTGATCGATATGAAGATTGGCCGAGCATGGAAGACGGTAACTGATCACAGTACAGAATATGGTGGTGGCGTTAGACAACGTAGATAATGTGAAGTGATCCATGATCCTCTAATCTCTACATTGAAGGCGGTGACTGATCACAGCACATAATATGGGGGGTGAAGCCTGACAGTGGGACACCAGGAGGTAAGTGATCGATATAGAGACTAGACGAGCGTGGAAAACGGTGACTGATCACAGCTAAGAGGATATGGTGGTGAAGCCTGACAGTGTGGACCCCAGGAGGTAAGTGATCGATATAGGGACTGGGCAAGCGTGGAAAACGGTGACTGATCACAGCTAAGAGTGTTGTGAATGGGTTTGAGATGAGTTCTGAGCAGAGGCTCCCTCTGGTGGTTACAAGCGGTACTAGTGAGGATTGTGAGGACTGGGAATCAGGTGTTACTGATTGGTCTTATATAAGGGAGTCATTTTCCCATCAGGGTTGCCGGTGATCAATTGTTCTGGTCTGAATCCTTCTTTCCAGTTTCCCTTGTAGCCTGCTGTGTCGTGTCTGCATCTCCTGCTATCAGATAAGAAAATTTCTTATTTTGTGTTTTTGCTATATTTTTGCATTTTGTCCTGCACTTCTGTGGGGGCCTTCTGGTCCCCTCCGGGGGCTTTTGCCCTCTCAGTTTTAGTCCAGCCACTGTGTTTTGTACTTTTGCTTTTTCCAGTTTTTTCAGTGGCTGCTGTTTTTGTTACACCAGAGAACTAATTTAGGTGGTAGAGGTCGTGTGATCTCAGGTGATTTTGAAATTAGTAGAGTTGGTGTTTTTTCAGGGTTTTTTGGGATTGCAGTAAGTGCCCTTCCTGTCCTTTTCTATTTAGATAGTTTGGGCCCCAGCGTTTGCTCATACTATTTTCTTTCTGTGTCAGTATTTCCTCTTGTCTAACCGCCATTACATGTTTGGGGGCTTTCTATTATCTTTGGGGTTCTGCTACGGGGCAGATAGCTTTCCTATATCTATCTTTAGGTGTAGTTAGTTTCTCAGGCTGTGACGAGGCGTCTAGGACCAACGTAGGAACGCTCCACGGCTGCCTCTAGTTGGGGTGGTTAGTCAGGGTACTGCAGTCTCATAGATTCCAACTGCTCTGGTGTATTTCCTTTTTTGCCTGCACTCCTCAGCTACCGTAACATAACAGTATCACCGGCCATAAAAATTGTATGGTACTCACAGAAGGGAAAAAATATTTTGAAGGAAGAAAAGTTGTCAGAGATATTTTTCTGTTTGTTGCATTTTTTTTTTTTTCCCTCTGTATCTCTGGGTGCTGGGGAGGATCTTTTCTCCCAATGGAGTTTGCACAGTTGTCTGGCCGTGTGGATCAGCTTGCCACTGAGGTTCGGAGTATTGCTATTATCTTGCTAGGTTGCCTGTTGTGGAACCTAGGATTCCCATGCCAGATTTGTTTTTAGGGGATCGAGCTAAGTTTCAGAATTTCAAAAATAATTGTAAATTGTTTTTGCCTTAAAATCTAAGTCCTCAGGAAACGCAGCGCAGCAGGTTCAAATTATCATCTCTCTCCTGCGCGGCGATCCTCAGGATTGGGCTTTTTCCCTGATACCTGGGGATCCTGTTTTGAGTGATGTTGATGCATTTTTTCAGGCTTTGGGGTTATTGTACGATGAGCCTAATGTCACTGATCAAGCTGAAAAAGCCTTGTTGGCATTAAATCAGGGGCTTGATGACGCTGAGTTATACTGTCAGAGATTCCGTAGGTGGGCAGTCCTGACCAAATGGAATGACGACGCTTTGGCGGCCCTTTTCCGGAAGGGTCTGTCGGATAATGTAAAGGATGTTATGGTGGGATTCCCTGTCCCCTCTGGTCTCAATGATTCTATGTCATTAGCGATTCAAATTGACAGACGTTTGCGTGAGCGGAGAAGTATGCGTGGAGTGGTGTTGCCTTGTGAGCCAGCTGCTGAGCCATGCAGTGTGATGGAGTGGTGTCTGGGGCACAGCGTCATGAGTTTCGAAAGCGCAATGGGTTATGTTTCTACTGTGGTGATGCCTCTCATGCTATTTCAGTCTGCCCTAAGCGGGGAAGACATTTTGCACGCTCAGTTGTCTTGGGTAGTGTTCAGACTAAGTTTTTATTAACTTGTCACTCTGATATGCTCTCTGTCCTCATTTTCTGCTCAGGCTTTCGTTGATTCTGGAGCAGCTATTAACCTGATGGATTATGATTTTGCTAAACGTTGTGGGTTTCCCTTGATACCCCTACAGAAGTCTATTCCTTTACTGGGGATCGATTCTACCCCTTTGGCTGAGAATAAACCCCAGTTTTCTACTCAGGTGATAATGAGGGTTGAACCTGATCACCAGGAGTGCTGCAAATTTTTGGTTCTATATAATCTGCATGACATTATCGTGCTGGGTTTCCCTTGGTTACAGTCTCATAATCCTGTTTTGGATTGGAAATCTGTGTCTGTAACCAGTTGGGGCTGCCAATGTGTTAAGTCCAACACTCCTGTTTTTTCTGCCTCCCCCAGGCTGAGGATGTTCCTGACTTTTTGTTTGATTTTTCTGATGTGTTTAGCGAAAGTAAATCTGCATCCTTGCCTCCCCATAGGAGCTATGACTGCGCTATTGAATTAGTGCCGGGTAGTAAATTCCCTAAAGGTCGCCTTTTTAACTTGTCTGTACCTGAACATGACGCTATGCGGTCTTATATCAAGGAATCATTGGAGAAGGGTCATATCAGACCATCCTCTTCACCCTTAGGTGCCGGTTTTTTCTTTGTGGCCAAAAAAGATGGTTCATTAAGGCCGTGTATTGATTATCGTCTCTTGAACAATATTACTGTGAAATATCAATACCCGTTACCCTTGATTTCTGACCTGTTTTCCAGGGTGAAAAACGCTACTTGGTTTACCAAGCTTGACCTCAGGGGGGCGTATAACCTTATTCGCATTAAGCACGGGGATGAATGGAAGACGGCATTTAACACCCCTGAAGGGCATTTTGAGTACCTTGTGATGCCCTTTGGGCTCACTAATGCTCCTTCCGTCTTCCAGTCCTTCATGAATGACATTTTCAGGGATTTTGTGGACAAGTTTCTGATTGTTTATTTGGATGATATCTTGATTTTTTCTAATGACTGGGACTCTCATGTGAAACATGTTCGAACTGTATTCCAGATTTTGAGAGAGAATGCTCTGTATGTGAAGGGATCAAAGTGTCTTTTTGGCGTACAGAAGATCTCATTTCTGGGATTCATTTTGTCCCCATCTGTTATTGAAATGGACCCGGTCAAGGTTCAGGCCATCTGTGATTGGGTCCAACCTACTTCATTAAAGGCTCTTCAGAGATTTTTGGGTTTTGCCAATTTTTATCGTAAATTTATTGGTAATTTCTCGTTATTGTTAAACCATTAACTGATTTGACCAGAAAGGGTTCTGATGTGGTGAATTGGCCTCCTGAGGCAGTCTCTGCGTTTCAGGAACTTAAGCAGAGATTCACTTCTGCTCCTGTTCTACGGCAGCCTGATGTTTCTCTGCCATTTCAGGTGGAGGTTGATGCCTCTGAAATTGGGGCAGGTGCCGTTTTGTCCCAAAAAGATCCAGAGACCTCTAAAAGTAACCCTTGTGCCTTTTTCTCTCGAAAATTTTCTCCTACTGAACGTAATTATGACGTGGGTAATCGGGAGTTATTGGCCATGAAGTGGGCTTTTGAAGAGTGGAGACATTGGCTGGAGGGAGCCAAACATCAGGTGGTGGTCCTTACGGACCATAAGAATCTGGTCTATCTGGAATCTGCCAAGCGACTCAATCCTAGACAGGCCAGGTGGGCCTTGTTTTCACACGTTTTAATTTTGTGGTTTCCTTTCTTCCTGGCACTAAGAATGTTAAGGCGGATGCCCTCTCGAGGAGTTTCCTTGCGGACTCTCCTGAGCTATCTGATCCCTCTGTTATTTTGAAGGAGGGTGTAGTTCTTTCCGCCATCTCGCCCAATTTGAGACTTGCTCTGGAGGGGTGTCAGGAGGATAGGCCCGAGCGCTGCCCTGTTGGAAAATTGTTTGTCCCGGACCAATGGAAAAAGAGTGTGATGTCTGAGATTCATTGTTCCGCATTGGCTGGGCATCCCGGAATTTTTGGTACCAGAGACTTGGTTAGTCGGTCCTTTTGGTGGCCTACCTTGTCTCGCGATGTCAGGGAATTTGTGCAGTCCTGCGGGACTTGCTCTCGCTCCAAGCCTTGCTCTCGCTCTAGTGGTTTGTTGATGCCATTGCCTGTGCCCAAGAGACCATGGACCCATATCTCTATGGATTTAATTTCCGATCTTCCTGTTTCTCAGAGAATGACCACCATCTGGGTAATTTGTGATAGGTTTTCCAAAATGATACATCTTGTGCCATTACCTAAGTTGCCTTCCTCCTCTGAATTGGTGCCGTTGTTCCTTCAGCACGTGGTTCGTTTACACGGCATTCCTGAGAACATTGTGTCTGACAGAGGAGTCCAGTTTGTTTCCAGATTTTGGAGGACTTTTTGTTCTAAACTGGGTGTTCAATTGTCTTTCTCCTCGGCATTTCATCCTCAGACCAATGGTCAAACTGAGAGAACAAACCAGACATTGGAGACTTATCTAAGATGCTTTGTGTCTGCTGATCAGGATGACTGGGTCTCTTTTTTGCCTTTGGCTGAGTTTGCTCTTAATAATAGGGCTAGCTCTGCCACTTTGATGTCTCCGTTTTTCTGTAATTCTGGGTTTCACCCTCGATTTTCTTCAGGACAGACGGAGGCTTCTGTCTGTCCAGGTGTTGACTCTGTTGTTGAGCGTATGCAGCAGATTTGGGACCAGGTAGTGGAGAGGTTGTCCCTCTCTCAGGAGAAGGCCCAGCGGTTTGCTAACCGGCATAGGACAGATGGTCCTCGGTTTAAAGTGGGGGACTTGGTCTGGTTGTCCTCAAAGAATATTCCTATGAGAGTAGCATCTCCTAAATTTAAGCCTAGGTTCATTGGACCTTATAAGATCATGGAGATTATTAATCCTGTTTCTTTTCGTTTGCTTCTTCCAGGGACATTTAAGATCCATAACGTGTTCCACAAGTCCTTGTTGAAGAGGTTTGTTGAGCCAGTGGTTCCTGCTGCTGTGCCTCCTGACCCTGTTTTGGTTGAGGGCAATCTGGAGTATGTGGTTGAGAAAATATTGGATTCTCGTTTTTCTAGACGAAGACTCCAGTATTTGGTTAAATGGAGAGGTTATGGTCAGGAAGACAATTCTTGGGTGTTTGCTTCGGACATCCATGCTAGGAGACTTATCCGTGCATATCATAGAACTCATCCTGACCGACCTGGTTGCTCAAATGAGGGTTCGGTGACCCTCCTCAAGGGGGGGGTACTGTTGTGAATGGGTTTGAGATGAGTTCTGAGCAGAGGCTCCCTCTGGTGGTTACAAGCGGTACTAGTGAGGATTGTGAGGACTGGGAATCAGGTGTTACTGATTGGTCTTATATAAGGGAGTCATTTTCCCATCAGGGTTGCCGGTGATCAATTGTTCTGGTCTGAATCCTTCTTTCCAGTTTCCCTTGTAGCCTGCTGTGTCGTGCCTGCATCTCCTGCTATCAGATAAGACAATTTCTTATTTTGTGTTTTTGCTATATTTTTGCATTTTGTCCTGCACTTCTGTGGGGGCCTTCTGGGTCCCTCCGGGGGCTTTTGCCCTCTCAGTTTTAGTCCAGCCACTGTGTTTTGTACTTTTGCTTTTTCCAGTTTTTTCAGTGGCTGCTGTTTTTGTTACACCAGAGAACTAATTTAGGTGGTAGAGGTCGTGTGATCTCAGGTGATTTTGAAATTAGTAGAGTTGGTGTTTTTCAGGGTTTTCTGAGATTGCAGTAAGTACCCTTCCTGTCCTTTTCTATTTAGATAGTTTGGGCCCCAGCGTTTGCTCATACTATTTTCTTTCTGTGTCAGTATTTCCTCTTGTCTAACCGCCATTACATGTTTGGGGGCTTTCTATTATCTTTGGGGTTCTGCTACGGGGCAGATAGCTTTCCTATTTCTATCTTTAGGTGTAGTTAGTTTCTCAGGCTGTGACGAGGCGTCTAGGACCAACGTAGGAACGCTCCACGGCTGCCTCTAGTTGCGGTGGTTAGTCAGGGTACTGCAGTCTCATAGATTCCAACTGCTCTGGTGTATTTCCTTTTTTGCCTGCACTCCTCAGCTACCGTAACATAACATAAGAGGATATGGTGGTGAAGCCTGACAGTGTGGACACCAGGAGGTAAGTGATTGATATAGAGAATAGGCGAGCGTGGAAGACGGTGACTGATCACAGCTAAGAGGATATGGTGGTAAAGTCTGACAGTGTGGACACCAGGAGGTAAGTCATGTCAGACTAACTTAATTTCCTTCAGAATCACTGACTGGGTGGATCAGGGAAATGCTGTAGATATAGTATATCTTGACTTCAGCAAAGCATTTGACAAAGTATCTCACACAATCCTTATTGAAAAAAAGACTAAAGGTACTGCCACACTAAACAATCCCGCTAGCGATCACGATAACGACGCATACTAATGCGATCGCTAGCGGGATTGTTTCTATATCGCTAAGTGCGGCCACATTTAGCGATATAGTTAACGACGCTATCGCCGTTAGCGATCTTCTTAACGACTTTAGCGGTACAAAAGTACCGCTAAATCGCTAAGAAAAGGTGCCACACTCAGCGATATATACTTACCCAGCGGGAGCGCCAACGAGAAAATAGGGTCCGGAACGATTCCAGCGACGAGCGAGATCACAGCAGGAAGCTCGTCGCTGGCAGATGCCGCACTGAACAACATCGCTAACAGGATCGCTAAATAGTGACGTTTTTTAGCGATCCCGTTAGCGATATTGTTCAGTGTGGCATACCCTTAAGTATGGAATGGACAAGGCAACTGTTAGGTGGATTCATAACTGGCTTAGTGATCGTACCCAAAGAGTGGTCGTAAATGGCTGCACATCCAGTTGGAGGAATGTCTCAAGTGGGGTACCACAAGGCTCTGTTTTGGGCCCTGTATTGTTCAACATCTTTATCAATGATTTAGATGAAGGAATTGAGGGTAAACTGATTAAATTTGCTGATGACACAAAGCTAGAAGGGATAGCTAATACTAGAGAAGAGAGAGAGGATTCAAAAAGATATAAATAGGCGGCAGTACGCGCCTTTCTAGATAATCTGTCACTCCCTTCTTTAGACAAGACGGCAGCAGAATCTCTGCTGACACCAGTGACTGAAGATGAAATAAAGCAAACATTAAAATCTACACCATCTGGAAAGAGCCCTGGGCCCGATGGGTATCCCATTATATATTATAAGAAGTTCTTCTCAACACTGTCCCCTTACCTAGTCAAATACTTCAACTCACTTTTATTGGGCTCCCCACCCCTCCCCCAATCTCAAGAAGCGTTCATCTCGCTCATTCCGAAACCGAACAAAGATCACTCAATTTGCAGTAATTTCCGACCAATTTCTTTACTCAATACGGATTATAAATTATGGACCAAACTTTTGGCCCGTAGATTGGCAGGCCTGCTGGGATCCCTGATCCACCCGGATCAGGCAGGTTTTGTCATGGGGAGAGAGGGGAGGGACAATGTTCAGACAGCGATATACTCTTTGGCGATTGCTAAGCAGCGCTTCCTCCCTCTCTCTCTATTAAGTTTGGATGCAGAAAAAGCTTTCGACCGGGTGGATTGGGGATTCCTAGAGCAAACTCTCTTGAAATTCGGATTTCCGCCCCGCTTCATCTCCATTATTCTGAATCTATATTCCTCACCCTCGGCGAGGGTTCAGGCTAACGGGCAACTGTCAACACCCTTTCGCATTGGTAACGGAACGCGTCAAGGGTGCCCACTTTCACCGTCTTTATTTGTATTAACTATGGAGCCTCTACTCCAAGCTATTAGACAGTGCCCTGATATTGTAGGTTTCCGGGTCGGCTCCGAGGACTACAAGGTCAGTGCCTTCGCCGATGATGTATTGCTAAGTTTATCATATCCAATCACATCTCTCGAAGCGGTAATGTCACTTCTTCAGCGTTATGGGGAAGTTTCCAATTTTAAAATTAATGTCTCTAAATGCGAAATGATTGGCTTGAACCTCGCAAGATCCACAGTTACTTCACTGAGGGCCACATATCCTTTACCTGGCCCCCGTCCCACATAACTTACCTTGGAATTCGAATTCCAGGGGACCTATCCCGATTACATGAATGTAATTACAACGCCAGCCTAGCTGACGTTAAAACTATGCTTCAGAAAATAGATATTCCGTATCTCTCATGGCTGGGCAGAAAAAACCTTCTGAAAACCTATGTAGTCCCCAAACTATTATATCTGTTGCAGACTCTTACCATTCCAGTGCAACCTGCCTATTTTACATCCATAAACGCATCTTCTCCGCCTTTCTATGGAAGGGGAACAGACCTCGTCACGCACACGCATGCCTGCGGTGTCCAAAACACCTAGGGGGAATTGGTCTACCTGATGTAGGACTGTATTACCGAGCGACTCACCTTCGGTTACTGGCAGAATTGCTCTCACCATCTTATTCCAAACCCTGCAAATCCTTAGCTCTCTGGTTGATGGGGGAGAAAGGTGTGACAATGCTATGGACAATACCTTTTCATGATAAACCTAAAAACACTTTACATACATTAAAGGACATGCATTGGCTGTTCAAGGGACTCCCTATAGTGGGGACGGGGGAACATGAAGGAAGACAACTCTTACCCCGTCCGCTGTACTCAGCCCCACTGGCTGTTCAAAGACACTATGGGAGTATGGGCGAAACTACATGACATTACATTAGGACAGCTAGTAAGGGGCAAGGAGTCAGAAGCTAAAACCTTGATAACGGAGACCTTACGTTCCTTAGGAGCAGGAGAACTTCACCGCTCACATGTTATATTTTTCTGGACCAGGTTTACCGTCTTGGGAGTGCATCGTAACCCACCCTCATGGTTTGAAAAGCTAGTATCCCAACCCACTCTCCCTAATAGATTAACCTCTTTTTTTTATACCAAATTAGTAATGGAACATCCCCCAGCTAAACCCCTTGCTATTTTGCAATGGGAAACAGACCTATCCTGTACGTTTTCAGACGAAGAGACAACACAAATCCTGACCCGCTCACATGGCTTTTCTCGGTGCATACTCTCTCAAGAAAATGCTTTGAAACTCACCCTGCGCTGGTATAGATCCCCAGTAAAGATCTCACAGATGTTTCCCTCCACACCGGATACCTGCTGGCGATGTAACACCGCCAAGGGTACCCTCAGCCATGTTTGGTGGTCCTGCCCAGGTATCCAACCATTCTGGCTACAGGTCCAGAGTTCTATTCAGGATATTTTACGCAAACCATTTGTATTACATCAGACCATGGTACTATGAATATGGACTCTCCAGAGATCTCTCTAAAGAAAAACTCAGTTTTAGTGCATCTCTTGACGGCAGCTAAACTCTTAATCCCCGCATATTGGAAATCGACTGAGGTCCCTGACTATAACCAATGGGTAGCTAAAGTGGATCAGATAAGGAGAATGGAGGAGACGTTCCACTGGTTGAATGGCTCACGGGGACGGTTCCTTCAGATATGGGATCCTTGGATTAAGTGGAAAGACTCTACAGCTAACGGTTAAAACTCCTCTAACATGATAATGACGAAAGGCTGTAATAGGAAAAGATATAAACCCCTAACTTCGGTATGTCTGGGTCCCCTCGGGACCATATTGCTGGCTTATTAGTCTACTCACCATAATCTAGAGCACTAACCCCAAATGGCGACTTTATTGACCCACGTCCCTCACCTTCCATCCCCACCCTCCCCAACCCCTCCCTTCTCCCACACCTACCCCCCACCATTGTAATCAGACGTCTGTTGTGATCGTGCATGTGGTTTGTCGTTAGTATTCATGTCTAATGTCTAATGTTTAATGTTTAGTGTTGGCTACAGTTATACCTAATATGGGACTTATTGGCGACGCACGGACACAGTCTGTCCAAAGATAAGATTAGTACTAACTAAGCAAAGATTTGTATGGAAAACCTATAGCAGAACCCACCATTATCTGCCCCGCTGTGCAGAGGCGGATATACAAATCTCATTATCGCCAACTTCAGCAATCAGTCCCTTTTAAGATAAGTTTGGCTTTGTATTTTGCCTTCACGCTGTTTGTAAATTGCTCTACCTATATCGCAGTACCTAAATGTACTTTGTTACCAATTTCTTGACATTGACATGTATTTTCTGTTATCTTGCTGATATTTCAAAATACAATAAAAATTTGAAATATAAAAAAAAAAAAAAAAGATATACATAAACTGGAGCAGTGGGCAGCAACTAACAGAATGGATTTTAACAGGAAAAAATGCAAAGTACTACATCTGGGCAATAAAAATGAAAAAAGCATATACAAAATGGGAGGAATAGGGCTAAGTAACAGCACATGTGAAAAAGACTTGGGTACACTAATTGATCACAGACTTAACATGAGTCAACAGTGTGATGCAGCAGCAAAAAAGGCAAATGCAATTCTAGGATGTATCAACAGAAGCATACAGTCTAGATCACGTGAGGTCATTATTGCCCTCTACTCCTCTTTGGTCAGACCTCATCTGGATACTGTGTCCAGTTTTGGGCACCACATTTTAAAAAAGACATCAACAAACTGGAGCAAGTTCAGAGAAGAGCCACCAGAATGAGTGACCGGTCTGCAAACCATGTCCTATGAGGAACGGTTGCAGGATTTGGGAATGTTTAGCTTGCAAAAAAGAAGACTGAGAGGAGACTTAATAGCTGTCTACAAATATCTCAAGGGCTGTCACATTGTAGAAGGATCATCTTTATTCTCATTTACACAAGGAAAGACTAGAAGCAATGGGATGAAACTGAATGGGAGGAGAACAGATTAGACATTAGAAAAAACTTTTTGACAGTTAGGGAGATCAATGAGTGGAACAGGCTGCCACGAGAGGTGGTGAGTTCTCCTTCAATGGAAGTCTTCAAACAGAGGCTGGATAGACATCTGTCTGGGATGATTTAGAGAATCCTGCTTTGAGCAGGGGGTTGGACCAGATGACCCAGGAGGTCCCTTCCAACTCTACTATTCTATGATTCTATGATTGATATAGAGAATAGACGAGCATGGAAGACAGTGACTGATCACAGCTAAGAGGATATGGTGGAGAAGCCTGACATTGTGGACACCAGGAGGTAAGTGATTGATATAGAGAATAGACGAGCGTGGAAGACAGTGACTGATCACAGCTAAGAGGATATGGTGGTAAAGCCTGACAGTGTGGACACAAGGAGGAAAGTGATTGATATGGAGACTCGACGAGCGTGGAAGACAGTGAATGATGACAGCTAAGAGGATATGGTGGTGAAGCCTCACAGTGTGGACATCAGGAGGTTAGTGATCGATATAGAGACTAGACGAGCGTGAAGGATGGTGACTGATCACAGATAACAGGATATGGTGGTGAAGCCTCACAGTGTGGACACCAGGAGGTAAGTGATTGATATGGAGACTAGACGAGCGTGAAGGATGGTGACTGATCACAGCTAAGAGAATATGGTAGTGAAGCCTGACAGTGTGGACACAAGGAGGTAAGTGATCGATATAGAGACTAGGCGAGCGTGGAAGACGGTGACTGATCACAGCTAAGAGGATATGGTGGTGAAGCCTGACAGTGTGGACACCAGGAGGTAAGTGATTGATATAGAGACTGGGCAAGCATAGAGGATGGTGACTGATCACAGCTAAGACGATATAGTAGTGAAGACTGCAAGTGTGGACACCAGGAGGTAAGTGAACGATATGGAGATTAGACGAGCGTGGAAGACAGTGACTGATCACAGCTAACAGGATATGGTGGTGAAGCCTGACAGTGTGGACACCAGGAGGTAAGTGACTGATATAGAGACTAGACAAGTGTGAAGAATGGTGACTGATCACAGCTAAGAGGATATGGTGGTGAAGCCTCACAGTGTGGACACCAGGAGGTTAGTGATCGATATAGAGACTGGGTGAGCGTGGAAAATGGTGACTGATCACAGCTTAGAGGATATGGTAGTGAAGCCTGACAGTATGGACACCAGGAGGGAAGTTATCGATATAGAGACTGGACGAGTGTGGAGGACGGTGACTGATCACAGCTAAGAGGATATGGTGGTGAAGCCTCACAGTGTGGACACCAGGAGGTTAGTGATCGATATAGAGACTGGGTGAGCGTGGAAAATGGTGACTGATCACAGCTTAGAGGATATGGTAGTGAAGCCTGACAGTGTGGACACCAGGAGGTAAGTGATCGATATAGAGACTAGGCGAGCGTGGAAAACGGTGACTGATCACAGCTAAGAGGATATGGTGGTGAAGCCTCACAGTTTCGACACCAGGAGGTTAGTGATTGATACAGAGACTGGAAGAGCGTGAAGGACGATGACTGATCACAGCTAAGAGGATATGGTGGTGAAGCCTGACAGTGTGGACACCAGGAGGTAAGTAAACGATATAGAGACTGGACGAGCGTGGAAGACAGTGACTGATCACAGCTAACAGGATATGGTAGTGAAGCCTGACAGTGTGGACACCAGGGGGTAAGTAAACGATATAGAGACTGGACGAGTGTGAAGGACGGTCACATATCACAGCTAAGAGGAAATAGTAGTGAAGTCTGACAGTGTGGACACCAGGAGGTAAGTGATTGATATAGAGACTAGACGAGCGTGAAGGAAGGTGACTGATCACAGCTAAGAGGATATGGTGGTGAAGCCTCACAGTGTGGACACCAGGAGGTAAGTGATCGATATAGAGACTGGACGAGCATGAAGGACGGTGACTGATCACAGCTAACAGGATATGGTGGTGAAGCCTGACAGTGTGGACACCAGGAGGTAAGTGATTGATATAGAGACTAGATGAGCATGAAGGAGGTGACTGATCACAGCTAGACGAGCGTAAAGGATGGTGAAGAATGGTATAAGTTAAATGGAGCAGGTCAGATATGGCCTTGGTCAGATGTGACATCATTTTAAGTGTGACATCTTTGAAGTGTTACATCAGAAATATATCCAGAATGATAGCGCATGATATATTCCCCTTCATGCTGTCGTGTCCTGATCCATCTACTTTCATCCACAGGTACGTCTGAACCACCTCTCTATCCAGAATACCCACTGCACCCAGAATCCTATGTACTCCTTTTCTGTTTACTGGTACGTCGACACTTTATCAAATCACTGCACCAGAATACTACGTACTCTTTTGTCTAACTGTACGTCGAACCACCTCTCTATCCAGAATACCAACTGCACCCCAGAATCCTACGTACTCCTTTTTCTGTCTTAACTGGTACGTATGAACCACCTCACTATCCAGAATACTCACTGCACCCAGAATCCTATGTACTCCTTTTTCTGTCTTAACTGGTACGCTGCTGCTTTTTCCCTGATTTTAGTTCCATGTAGCATACTTCAGATTTACTGAATACATATTGATTTATCTGTGACCCTCACTCCTAGGCCTATCCCTCCATCTTAATCTGTCTTTCTTCATCTGTGATGCTAGGCAAATGTTCTATTAACTGCACTCTGTTAATTGCTCCCTGCTGTGAACTCTCCTCCTGTTCCTTTCTCCTCCCCCCTCTCTCCTTCACACCTGGCTTCATTTCTTGGACACTTCAATGGTATAAGTTGAATGGAGCCAGTCAGATATGGCCTTGGTCAGATGTGACATCATTTTAAGTGTGACATCTTTGAAGTGTTACATCAGAAATAGTCCAGAAATCGGTCAGAAGGTAAGAATAATCCCTGTCTTCTAATTTTACTTGCCTTTCTTTTACCCTGCTCTTTAACCATGCTCACATTTGCCCTCACCGTTTTGCTCCACTAATCTTCACTCTCCTTCGCTATCCCCAAACCCCTGCAAGCTCGAACCTAATAACTGTCTCCCCTCTCTCCTACCCCCCACATCGCCTCATCTGCAGACCTGCTTCTTAACCTCAGACCTCTCCCACTAAAATATAACGTAAGCCGCTCACTCTCCTTCACCCATCTGCTTTCCCTTTCTCTGCTTCTTCTCACTGCTGGCGAGTGGCGACATATCCCCCAATCCTGGCCCCCCCGCCCCATACATCCCACTAATCCTCACCCCTACACTTCTCACAGTAAGAGAAAATACCGCAATCCCTCACACTTAAAACCTGTGCCACTGACCCCTACCCCCAGCTTTCTCTCTCTGGAGCACTCTGGAACGCCCGCTCCGTCTGCAACAAGTCCACGTGACCCACGATCTCTTTACCTTCCGCAACCTCCCCTTCCTAGCCCTCACTGAGACCTGGCTGACGCCCCATGACACGGCCTCCCCTGCTGCACTGAGTTACGGTGGCCTCCACTTCACCCACACTCCTCGCTCTGGCAACAGACATGGTGGAGGCGTGGGTTTCCTTCTCTCTAATAACTGCTCCTTCAACCCTATCCAACCCCCACCCTCCCTCATCCTACCTTCCTTTGAGGTCCACTCGGTCCGTATCTACTCTCCCTCTAATCTCCAAATGGCCGTCATATACTGACCACCAGGCTCAGCCACTGCCTTCATTGACCAATTCTCCAGCTGGCTTCTACACTTTCTCTGCTCTGACATCCCCATCATCATCATGGGTGACTTTAATATCCCTACTGACACCTGCCAGCCAGCAGCCTCCAAACTCCTGTCACTTACTTCATCCTTTGGACTTACTCAGTGGTCCTCCACAGCCACCCACACAGACGGACATACATTAGACCTCATCTTCACCCGCATCTGCTCCCTATCTAATCTCACAACCTCTCCCCTTCCCCTATCTGACCACCACCTACTCACTTTCTCATCCCTTTCCTCTTCACCTGCCCCCTATGTCCAGCCACTGGCACATCGTCGCAGAAACCTCGCACACCTAGACATTCACAGACTCTCAGACTCTCTTCTACCTCTGTCCTCCATATCTTCACTCCACGACACAGACAGCGCCACTGCTTTCTATAACACCACCCTCACATCTGCTATAGACTAGGTCGCCCCTCTCACACACGGCAAAGTGCGACAAATCAATAGGCAACCCTGGCACAACAATCTCACCAAAAAACTTCGACAATCATCCAGGGTCGCGGAGCGGCATTGGAAGAAAACACGCCTGCCAGACGACTTCACAGCTTTCAAACAAGCTACACTTGCCTTCAAAATAGCCCTCACCTCTGCTAAACAGACCTATTTCGCAAACCTTGTATCTTCATTATCCTACAACCCAAAACAACTGTTCAGCACATTCAACTCTCTCCTCCGCCCACCACTGCCACCTCCAGCTCCCCTCATCTCTGCCAAGGACTTTGCCACCTACTTCAAAAATAAGATCGACCAAACAAGGCAAGTCTTTACTGTTCCACCCCCCCAACCACTCCGTATACCAGACCTCTGTCCTTCCCTACTAGCCTCCCTCTCCAACATCACTGAAGGAGAGCTTACTCATCTGCTTTTCAAATCACACCTCACCACCTGTGCACTTGACCCCATCCCTTCCCACCTGCTCCCCAACCTCCCTAACACGCTCATCCCAGCCCTAACCCATCTCTTCAACCTATCGCTATCTTCTGGTACCTTTCCCTCTGCCTTCAAACATGCCACCATCACACCCATCCTCAAAAAACAAACCTTGACCCAACTGCTATGCCCAGCTATCGCCCAATATCATTGCTCCCGTTTGCTTCCAAACTCCTTGAGCAGCATGTCCACACTCAACTTTCCTCCCACCTCTCATCTAACTCTCTCCTTGACAGCCTCCAATCTGGCTTCCGCCCCCACCACTCCACTGAAACTGCCCTGACCAAAATTACTAACGACTTACTCACAGCCAAAGCTAACAGACAGTTCTCCATCCTCCTCCTCCTTGACATGTCCTCTGCCTTTGACACAGTCGACCACTGCCTACTGCTACAGATTCTTAATTCCCATGGCATCAAAGACCTTGCCCTGTCCTGGATCGACACTTACCTTTCCGACCGCACATTTAGCGTCTCCCACTCCCACTCTACCTCCTTATCCCGCCCTCTGTCTGTTGGAGTCCCTCAAGGCTCTGTCCTGGGCCCCTACTTTTTTCCATCTATACCCTTGGCCCAGGACAACTTATAAAGTCCCATGGCTTCCAGTACCACCTCTATGCGGACGATACTCAGATCTACCTCTCTGGCCCAGATGTCACCACTCTGCTGTCCAGAATCCCGGAGTGTCTATCAGCCATATCCTTCTTCTTCACCTCTCGTTTCTTAAAACTCAATGTAGACAAAACCGAACTCATCATCTTTCCTCCATCTCACATATCTTCCCTACCCGATCTATCTATTATGGTAAATGGCATCACGATCTCTCCGGGACCTGAAATCCGCTGCCTCGGAGTAACTCTCGACTCTACCCTGTCCTTCAAACCACACATCCAAACTCTTGCCACCTCCTGTCGCCTCCAACTTAAAAACATTTCCAGAATCCGTCCCTTCCTCAGCCCCCAATCTACTAAAACTCTTGTGCATGCCCTCATCATCTCCCGCCTTGATTACTGCAACACCCTCCTCTGTGGCCTCCCCGTCAACTCTCTTGCACCACTCCAATCTGTCCTCAATTCTGCAGCCCGACTAATCCACCTCTCCCCTCGCTACTCCCCTGCTTCTCCCCTCTGCAAATCCCTCCACTGGTTCCCAATTCCCCAACGAATCCAGTTCAAACTACTAACACTGACCTACAAAGCCGTCCACAACCTGTCTCCTCCCTATATCTCTGAACTAATCTCCCAATATCTTCCTTCACGTAATCTTCGATCCTCCCAAGACCCCCTACTATCCTCCACAATTATTCGTTCCTCACACAACCGCCTCCAAGATTTCTCCCGAATATCCCCCATCCTCTGGAATTCCACGCCTCAACATGTACGATTATCCACCACCCTTGGATCCTTCAGATGGAACCTGAAAGCCCATCTCTTCAGGAAAGCCTACAGCCTGCAATAACCATTCTGCCTCGCCGCCACCAACCGAGCTGCCTCCTCGCCACCACCCAAGCTGCCGCCATGCCGCCACCACCAGAGCTGCCGCAACCCCGACCTTCTGTTTCTTCCCCATTATCCCGTAGAATGTAAGTTCGCAAGGACAGGGTCCTCTCCCCTCTGTACCAGTCTGTCTTGTAAATTTGTTTACTGTAAACGATATCTAGAACTTTGTATGTAACCCCTTCTCATGTACAGCACCATGGAATTAATGGCGCTATATAAATAAATAATAATAATAATCACAGCTAACAGGATATGGTGGTAAAGCCTGACAGTGTGGACACCAGGAGGTAAGTGAACAATATAGAGACTAGACGAGCGTGAAGGACGGTGACTGATCACAGCTAACAGGATATGGTAGTGAAAACTGACAGTGTGGACACCAGGAGGTAAGTGATCGATATAGAGACTAGACGAGCGTGAAGGACGGTGACTGATCACAGCTAAGAGGATATGGTAGTAAAGCCTGACAGTGTGGACACCAGGAGGTAAGTGATCGATATAGAGACTGGACGAGCGTGAAGGACGGTGACTGATCACAGCTAACAGGATATGGTAGTGAAACCTGACAGTGTGGACACCAGGAGGTAAGTGATCGATATAGAGACTAGACGAGCGTGAAGGACGGTGACTGATCACAGCTAAGAGGATATGGTAGTAAAGCCTGACAGTGTGGACACCAGGAGTTAAGTGAACAATATAGAGACTAGACGAGCGTGAAGGATGGTGACTGATCACAGCTAAGAGGATATGGTAGTGAAGTCTGACAGTGTGGACACCAGGAGGTAAGTGATCGATATAGAGACTGGACGAGCGTGAAGGACGGTGACTGATCACAGCTAACAGGATATGGTAGTGAAACCTGACAGTGTGGACACCAGGAGGTAAGTGATCGATATAGAGACTAGACGAGCGTGAAGGACGTTGACTGATCACAGCTAAGAGGATATGGTAGTAAAGCCTGACAGTGTGGACACCAGGAGGTAAGTGAACAATATAGAGACTAGACGAGAGTGAAGGATGGTGACTGATCACAGCTAAGAGGATATGGTAGTGAAGTCTGACAGTGTGGACACCAGGAGGTAAGTGATCGATATAGAGACTGGACGAGCGTGAAGGACGGTGACTGATCACAGCTAACGGATTATGGTAGTGAAACTGACAGTGGGACACCCAGAGGTAAGTGAACGATATAGGACTAGTACGAGCGTGAAGGATGGTGACTGATCACAGCTAAGAGGATATGGTAGTGAAGCCTCACAGTGTGGACACGAGGAGGTAAGTGATCGATATAGAGACTAGACGAGCGTGAAGGATGGTGACTGATCACAGCTAACAGGATATGGTAGTGAAGCCTCACAGTGTGGACACCGGGAGGTGAGTGATCGATATAGAGACTAGACGAGCGTGAAGGACGGTGACTGATCACAGCTAAGAGGATATGGTAGTAAAGCCTGACAGTGTGGACACCAGGAGGTAAGTGATCGATATAGAGACTAGACGAGCGTGAAGGACGGTGACTGATCACAGCTAACAGGATATGGTAGTGAAGCCTCACAGTGTGGACACCGGGAGGTAAGTGATCGATATAGAGACTAGACGAGCGTGAAGGATGGTGACTGATCACAGCTAACAGGATATGGTAGTGAAGCCTTACAGTGTGGACACCGGGAGGTAAGTGATCGATATAGAGACTAGACGAGCGTGAAGGACGGTGACTGATCACAGCTAACAGGATATGGTAGTGAAGCCTCACAGTGTGGACACCGGGAGGTAAGTGATCGATATAGAGACTAGACGAGCGTGAAGGATGGTGACTGATCACAGCTAAGAGGATATGGTAGTGAAACCTGACAGTGTGGACACCAGGAGGTAAGTGATCGATATAGAGACTAGACGAGCGTGAAGGACGGTGATTGAGCACACTAACAGGATATGGTAGTGAAACCTGACAGTGTGGACACCGGGAGGTAAGTGATCGATATAGAGACTAGATGAGCGTGAAGGACGGTGACTGATCACAGCTAAGAGGATATGGTAGTAAAGCCTGACAGTGTGGACACCAGGAGGTAAGTGATCGATATAGAGACTGGACGAGCGTGAAGGACGTGACTGATCACAGCTAACAGGATATGGTAGTGAAACCTGACAGTGTGGACACCAGGAGGTAAGTGATCGATATAGAGACTAGACGAGCGTGAAGGACGGTGACTGATCACAGCTAAGAGGATATGGTAGTAAAGCCTGACAGTGTGGACACCAGGAGGTAAGTGATCGATATAGAGACTAGACGAGCGTGAAGGATGGTGACTGATCACAGCTAAGAGGATATGGTAGTGAAGCCTCACAGTGTGGACACCGGGAGGTAAGTGATCGATATAGAGACTAGATGAGCGTGAAGGACGGTGACTGATCACAGCTAACAGGATATGGTAGTGAAACCTGACAGTGTGGACACCAGGAGGTAAGTGATCGATATAGAGACTAGACGAGCATGAAGGACGGTGACTGATCACAGCTAAGAGGATATGGTAGTAAAGCCTGACAGTGTGGACACCAGGAGGTAAGTGATCGATATAGAGACTAGACGAGCGTGAAGGACGGTGACTGATCACAGCTAACAGGATATGGTAGTGAAGCTCACAGTGTGGACACCGGGAGGTAAGTGATCGATATAGAGACTAGACGAGCGTGAAGGATGGTGACTGATCACAGCTAACAGGATATGGTAGTGAAGCCTCACAGTGTGGACACCGGGAGGTAAGTGATCGATATAGAGACTAGATGAGCGTGAAGGACGGTGACTGATCACAGCTAACAGGATATGGTAGTGAAGCCTCACAGTGTGGACACCGGGAGGTAAGTGATCGATATAGAGACTAGACGAGCGTGAAGGATGATGACTGATCACAGCTAAGAGGATAAGGTAGTGAAACCTGACAGTGTGGACACCAGGAGGTAAGTGATCGATATAGAGACTAGACGAGCGTGAAGGACGGTGATTGAGCACAGCTAACAGGATATGGTAGTGAAGCCTGACAGTGTGGACACCAGGAGGTAAGTGATCGATATAGAGACTAGACGAGCGTGAAGGATGGTGACTGATCACAGCTAACAGGATATGGTAGTGAAGCCTCACAGTGTGGACACCGGGAGGTAAGTGATCGATATAGAGACTAGACGAGCGTGAAGGACGGTGACTGATCACAGCTAACAGGATATGGTAGTGAAGCCTGACAGTGTGGACACCAGGAGGTAAGTGATCGATATAGAGACTAGACGAGCGTGAAGGACGGTGACTGATCACAGCTAAGAGGATATGGTAGTGAAGCCTGACAGTGTGGACACCGGGAGGTAAGTGATCGATATAGAGACTAGACGAGCGTGAAGGAGGTGACTGATCACAGCTAACAGGATATGGTAGTGAAACCTGACAGTGTGGACACCAGGAGGTAAGTGATCGATATAGAGACTAGACGAGCGTGAAGGATGATGACTGATCACAGCTAACAGGATATGGTAGTGAAGCCTGACAGTGTGGACACCAGGAGGTAAGTGATCGATATAGAGACTAGACGAGCGTGAAGGACGGTGACTGATCACAGCTAACAGGATATGGTAGTGAAACCTGACAGTGTGGACACCAGGAGGTAAGTGATCGATATAGAGACTAGACGAGCGTGAAGGATGATGACTGATCACAGCTAACAGGATATGGTAGTGAAGCCTGACAGTGTGGACACCAGGAGGTAAGTGATCGATATAGAGACTAGACGAGCGTGAAGGACGGTGACTGATCACAGCTAACAGGATATGGTAGTGAAGCCTGACAGTGTGGACACCAGGAGGTAAGTGATCGATATAGAGACTAGACGAGCGTGAAGGACGGTGACTGATCACAGCTAAGAGGATATGGTAGTGAAGCCTGACAGTGTGGACACCGGGAGGTAAGTGATCGATATAGAGACTAGACGAGCGTGAAGGATGATGACTGATCACAGCTAACAGGATATGGTAGTGAAGCCTGACAGTGTGGACACCAGGAGGTAAGTGATCGATATAGAGACTAGACGAGCGTGAAGGACGGTGACTGATCACAGCTAACAGGATATGGTAGTGAAGCCTGACAGTGTGGACACCAGGAGGTAAGTGATCGATATAGAGACTAGACGAGCGTGAAGGACGGTGACTGATCACAGCTAAGAGGATATGGTAGTGAAGCCTGACAGTGTGGACACCGGGAGGTAAGTGATCGATATAGAGACTAGACGAGCGTGAAGGATGGTGACTGATCACAGATAACAGGATATGGTAGTGAAGCCTGACAGTGTGGACACCAGGAGGTAAGTGATCGATATAGAGACTAGACGAGCGTGAAGGACGGTGACTGATCACAGCTAACAGGATATGGTAGTGAAGCCTCACAGTGTGGACACCAGGAGGTAAGTGATCGATATAGAGACTAGACGAGCGTGAAGGACGGTGACTGATCACAGCTAACAGGATATGGTAGTGAAGCCTCACAGTGTGGACACCGGGAGGTAAGTGATCGATATAGAGACTAGACGAGCGTGAAGGATGGTGACTGATCACAGCTAACAGGATATGGTAGTGAAACCTGACAGTGTGGACACCAGGAGGTAAGTGATCGATATAGAGACTAGACGAGCGTGAAGGATGGTGATTGAGCACCACTAACAGGATATGGTAGTGAAGCCTCACAGTGTGGACACCAGGAGGTAAGTGATCGATATAGAGACTAGACGAGCGTGAAGGACGGTGACTGAGCACCACTAACAGGATATGGTAGTGAAGCCTCACAGTGTGGACACCAGGAGGTAAGTGAACGATATAGAGACTAGACGAGCGTGAAGGACGGTGACTGATCACAGCTAAGAGGATATAGTAGTGGAGCCTGACAGTGTGGACACCAGGAGGTAAGTGATCGATATAGAGACTACACGAGTGTGAAGGACGATGACTGATCACAGCTAAGAGGATATGGTAGTGAAGCCTCACAGTGTGGACACCAGGGGTTAAATGATGACAGTAGACCCGGGGATTCATCACCACAGGGGTCTCACATACAGTGCCAGGTGATGGGCTGCTGGAATAAGGTTCATTCTTTGACCTAAAGGCAAATGTTTAAGGAGCAGAGTGTGAACCCTTCTGTCCATTCAGGGGCTGATCCTAGAGAGGGGGAAGAAGCCACATGTTTAGTCAGGGGGTTGGGGAGAGTGATGGTGAAGGGAGAGGATCTAGGATGAGGTCTTGGAGGACATTGATGGATGGCCTATGGAGTTAGGGGATCGGTTGCCGGCTGGGCTGGATACACGTGTTACTGTGAGGGATCTGTCGTCTGGATTTCAGGAACTTTCTTATGGATTGTTGGTCCTGGAGACATGGACATCGGTTGCGATATTTGTCGTCCAGAGGAGCCTGGATTGTGACTACAGACTAATGGTGGGAGATACGAAATCTATGGGAAACCAAAAGTTGGAGACAGTGAGTATCGCCTGGTACGGGGAAAATGAGACTACTGGCCCCGGGGAGGGGATCGTGTGGACTGAGGGCAATGAATTGTGTCCATCTACCTGGAGTCATTGTAAAACCATGGATGTAAGGAATAAAAAACAGTTGCATCGTTAACCTTCCTAGGTGATTATGACAGCCCACAACCTCAGATCCTCACAGTACGGCCCCGTAGCGCCACCGTGATGGCAGGGCAGTGCGGCACCGGGATGGCTGTGCGGCACCGGGATGGCTGTGCGGCACCGGGATGACTGGGCGGCATCGGAATGGCAGTGCGGCACTGGGATGGCTGTGCGGCACCGGGATGGCTGTGCGGCACCGGGATGGCAGTGCGGCATCGGGATGGCAGTGCGGCACCGTGATGGCTGTGCATCACCGGGATGGCTGTGCGGCACCGTGATGGCTGTGCGGCATCGCGATGGCTGTGCGGCACCGTGATGGCTGTGCATCACCGGGATGGCTGTGCGGCACCGTGATGGCTGTGCGGCACCGGGATGGCAGTGCGGCACCGTGATGGCTGTGCATCAACGGGATGGCTGTGCGGCACCGTGATGGATGTGCAGCATCGGGATGGCTGTGCGGCACCGTGATGGTTGTGCGGCACCGGGATGGCTGTGCGGCATCGGGATGGCAGTGCGGCACCGGGATGGCAGTGCGGCACCGGGATGGCTGTGCGGCATCGAATGGCAGTGCGGCACCGGGATGGCTGTGCGGCACCGTGATGGTAATGCGGCACCGGGATGGCTGTGAGGCACCGTGATGGAAGTGCGGCATCGGGATGGCAGTGCGGCACCGTGATGGCTGTGCATCACAGGGATGGCTGTGCGGCACCGTGATGGCTGTGCGGCACCGGGATGGCTGTGCGGCACCGTGATGGCAGTGCGGCATCGGGATGGCAGTGCGGCACCGTGATGGCTGTGCATCACATCACCGGGATGGCTGTGCGGCACCGTGATAGATGTGCGGCATCGGAATTGCTGTGCGGCACCGTGATGGCTGTGCGGCACCGGGATGGCTGTGCGGCACCGGGATGGTAATGCGGCACCGGGATGGCTGTGCCGGGCCACGGGATGGCTGTGCGGCACCGTGATGGTAATGCGGCACCGTGATGGCTGTGCGGCACCGGGATGGCTGTGCGGCACCGTGATGGTAATGCGGCACCGGGATGGCTGTGAGGCACCGTGATGGCAGTGCGGCATCGGGATGGCAGTGCGGCATCGGGATGGCAGTGCGGAACCGGGATGGCTGTGCGGCACCGTGATGGCAGTGGGGCATCGGGATGGCAGTGCGGCATCGGGACGATGCAGTGCGGCACCGGGATGGTTGTGCGGCATCGGGATGGCTGTGCGGCATCGGGATGGCAGTGCGGCATCGGGATGGCTGTGCGGCACCGGGATGGCAGTGCGGCACCGGGATGGCTGTGCGGCACCGGGATGGCTGTGCGGCACCGGGATGGCTGTGCGGCACCGGGATGGCTGTGCGGCACCGGGATTGCTGTGCGGCATCGTGATGGCAGTGCGGCACCGGGATGGCTGTGCGGCACCGTGATGGCAGTGCGGCATCGGGATGGCTGTGCGGCTTCTTCTTCATCCACTCGGCTGCCAGTTTACATCGTTGGCAGTGCCCCCATATTGTCCACCATTGTTACCCGGCTCCTCACACAGCGCGGTCACAATCAGGGTGATCTCATGGTACCATAGAATGTAAGCGCCCGGGGCCGGGTCCTCTCCCCTCTGTATTTTGATGTAACCCCGTCTCATGTGCGGCACCATGGAATCAATGGCGATATAGAAATAAATAATAATCTCATCCACCGCCAGTGTCACAGCTGAGAGTTTGTTACAGTGTATCCACTACTGGCACATTGTCACAGACTATCAGAAAGGTGAGAGACGGACGCAGTGTGCGCAGATTACTAATGTGTCTACTAGAACAATGGACGCAGCCTCACAGGCGACAATGTCACTGCAGCATCCAGCACCAGGTGTCAGACGGCTCAGGACAGCACGCAGGGACCTGACCCCGACCCTTTACCCGGGGGTCGGCAGTCATATAAAGGGGTGCGCAGGATTACAGACTGACGCTCTCCAGCGCCCCTGTCCACAGTCTGTGACTGGTATTACAGCCATCTACAGCAGGCCAGGGAAGATGGATAACGGCGGAAAGGGGTTAAAAATATCTGCGAGGCGAACTCGGGAGACAGAAGGGGTTAACGCAAAAGAGACTACAGGTAGCTGCTGGTAAAGATGGGGTTAACAAAAAGTAAGGATGAAGGGGTTGATAAGGGGCTAAGCGGCGAGGAAGGGATTAATGTGCGACTGACCAGCAATGAAGGGGTTAATGAGGATGGCTGACCAGCGAGGAAGGGGTTAATGAGGGGAGTGGCCAGCAAGGAAGGGGTAAATGAGGATACGAACCAGCAAGGAAGGGGTTAACGAGGTGATGGACCAGCGAGGAAGGGGTTAATGAGGGCCCGACCAGCAAGGAAAGGGTTAATGATGGTCTGTCCTGCGAGGAAAGGGTTAATGAGGGACTGACAAATGAGGAAGGGGTTAATGAGGGCCTGGCCAGGGAGGAAGGGGTTAATGTGGGACTGACCAGCGAGGAAGGGGTTAATGAGGGACTGACTATGGTGGAAGGGGTTAATGAGGGCCCGACCAGTGAGGAAGGGGTAAATGAGGGGACTGACCAGCAAGGAAAGGGTTAATGAGGTACTGACAGGTGATGAAGGGGTTAATGAGGGACTGCCCAGCGAGTAAGGGGTTAATGAGGGGAGTGGCCACAAAGGAAGGTGTTAATGAGATGCTAACCGGCGAGGAAGGGGTTAATGAGACTGACCAGGGAGGAAGAGGTTAATGAGGGACTGACCCGGGGGGGGGGGTTTTGAGGGACTGAAGGGGAGGGGGGTTTTAAAAGGGACGACCGGGGGGGGGGGGTTTTAAAAAGGGGTGACCCCGGGGGGGGGGGGGGGGGGGGTTAAGAGGGGCTGACCCGGGGGGGGGGTTTTGGGGGGTGCCGGGGGGGGGGGTTTAAGAAAGGGGGGGGGGGGGGGGGGTTAATGAGGGTTTCCCCGGGGTGCGGGGGTTTAAAGGGGATGACCCAGGGAGGGGGGTTTAAAGGGGGATTAAGGGGATGGGGGTGCGGGGGGAAGAGGGTGACCAGTGAGGGGGGGTTTTTAAAGAGGGCGACCAGGGGGTGGGGGGGTTTTAAAAAAGGGGGGGGCCGTGAGGGGGGGGTTAATGAGGGATGACCGGGGTGGGGGGGGGGGTTTAAAAAGGGTGACCCCTGGGGGGAGGGGTTAATGAGGGTGACGGGGTCGGGGGGGTTTAAGAGGGGTGCCAGTGAGGGGGGGTTAATGAGGGATGCCCCGGGAGGGGGGGTTTTAAAAAAAGGGGCGACCAGTGGGGAGGGGGGGTTAATTTAGGGATGACCCGTGGGGGGGGGGTTAATGAGGGGGTGACCGGGGGGGGGGGGGTTTTAAGAGGGACCCGGGCCCGTGAGGGGGGGTTAATGAGGGGGTGAAGGGGGGCGGGGGGTTAATGGGGGACTGAAGGGGGGGGGGGTTAAAGAGGGACTGACCGGGGAAAGCGGGGGTTAATGAGGACTGGCCCGGGGGTGGGGGGTTTTAAAAAGGGGGGTGGGCCGGGGTGCGGGGGTTAATGAGGGACTGAGGGGAAAGGGGGGGTTAATGAGGGGTGCCGGGGGGGGGGGGTTAATGAGGGTGACCGGGGGGGGGGGGTTAATGAGGGACTGACCGGGGGGGGGGTTTTAAAAAAAGGGGGTGACCGGGGGGGGGGTTTGGGGGGACTGACCGGGGATGGGGGGTTTAAAAAGGGGGCGACGGGAAACGGGGGTTAAAGAGGGTGACCGGGGGGGGGGTTAAGAGGGAAAGCCGGGGGGGGGGGGTTAATGAGGGGCTGACCGGGATGCGGGGGGGGGGGGGGGGGTTAATGAGGACCCGACCGGGGGGGGGGGGTTAATGAGGGACTGCCCGGGGGGGGGGGGTTAATGGGGAAAACCGGGGGGGGGGGCGGGGGGTTTTAAAAAAAGGGGGGGGGGGGGGGGTGCGGGGGTTAATGAGGGATGGGGGAAAAAGGGGGGGAAAAAAAGGGGCTGACGGGGAGGGGGGTTAAAGAGGGACTGACGGGGAAAGGGGGGTTAATGAGGGATGGGGGGGCGGGGGGTTTTAAAAAGGGGCTGACCGGGGGTGCGGGGGGGTTATGAGGGGCTGACCCCGGGGGGGGGGGGTTAAAAAGGGGGTGACTTCTCACTAAGCCCCGGTTGCAGAGGGAAAACCGCTCTGGCCCCTGTATCCTTTACAGACCCGGGAATGATTCGACAAAATTTATCACCCCACCCTTCCCCCGATGCTTTAAAGCACCCGGGGAAAAAATTTTTGAGACAAGGGGGAGCAGAGGAGGATCCAAGGGACATACCCCCCCACCAACCCCCCTACCCCGTCACTGCCCACACCGTATGCACCCCCCGTCACGCCCCTCACACGCATGCAAACCCCACCCTTACTCCTCAAAAACCTTTAAACCCCCTAAAAACCAAAATACCCCTACAACCCCTATAAAATCACAAAAAAGTCCCCCCCTTTTCACACCCCCACCCCCTACACCCCGTCACTCCCCACCCCGTCACCCCCTCCCACCGTATCCCCTTTCCCCAAAACCGCCCCATTCACTACCCTCACTCACCTCACCCCCGTTTCCAAAACCCCCAACCCCGTCACTAAACCTCCCCTTTTATTTTATACACCTACAAAGTCACAAAAACCCCCCAAAAAACCCTCCCCTACACCTACCACCCCCCCCAACACCTCCCAAAACACCCTGAACCCCCCCGTAAAAATACCCCGTCACTCCCCTACCGTCACTCCCTCACACCCCGTCACAAACCTCACAGTTTACTACACCTCAACCCCCTCACTACACCTCACACCGTCACTGCCCCCCCCCGTCAACCCTCATCCCTCACCCCAAGTCAAAAACCCCAAACACAAAACCCCCCCCCCACCCCTCAAACCCCCCCCCGTCACTACCCCCCACACACACGTCAGTCAGTCATGGAAAAATTTTTTTGGGAAAGACAAAAAATTTAAATTTTTACTGATTTTGCTCCCCCCTTGGGTTTTTTTTTTTTGTGTTTGACAGATGTTTTTTTTCCAGCAGAAATTTTTAATTGAAAAAATATGGTAAAAAAGCTTTATTGACAAATTAGTGATTTTTGGAAAATAAATTTTTTTTCAGTGTTGACCTTCTTCTTCAGGACCCCCGCCCAAAAACCCCGGGGGGTCCCCAAACAATTCTGGGCCAAAAACCTGACTGAAGCAGCCATTTTGAAAAATCAAACTTTCATTTTTCAGGTTTTTTTTTTTTTTTTGTTTTTCCCCGTTCTTTTTTTATTGACCAATTCTCAATGGATTAAGATTGGGGGTTTCCAGGCCTGGAAAAATCTCTATTTTGTTCCCCGGCCATTTGTTATCCTTTGCTTTATGG
>JARQOD010008476.1:0-35390 GCA_033576555.1 Oophaga sylvatica
TGCAGTCACCACTAGGGGAGCTCACTGTATACAGAGAAACATGATAAGATCCTGTCTGCAGCCACCACTAGGGGGAGCTCCCTGTATACAGAGGTACATGATAAGATTCTGTCTGCAGTCACCACTAGGGGGAGTTTTCTGCTTTCACAAAGAATAATGTATTTTAAATCTATGTGCATCACACAGATATGGAGTTCTGTATCAGAGAGAGTGAGATCTGGCTCTAATTTACATCCAGTATATAATATTCTCTTTAGATCAGGAGCAGAGGACCCTCTATCTTGTTAAAACATAAATATGCACTAATAAGGAATATAGACAGGAGTTGCTTTAGTCAAAACTGATGGAAGTTGCATTTCCCTGCAGCCGGGGGGCCACACGTTGGAGACTATTAGATAATCATGATGGGGTCACTATATGTAAATGTCAGCAGATTCAGGGTGCGTCAGATGTCAGGGGCCACCGCCGACACTAATTATGAGGCAACATATATGGGGATTAGAGGGTGAATATAAAACCTGGGCCTCCCTTACTGCAAATTAAAAATCTACTCTAAATACTCACATAAAAAGCTTCTGTTGGTGCGATGACATTTCAGATTATCTACATTTGATATTGTTTGGTGCTGGTCCTATCTATACATCTTCTCAAAGTCACCAGCATGGAGGAGCAGAGGGCAGCGAGCGCCACTGACCGCACATCTTAATCACAGTAACATGTTTATGGCAATGTCTTCTGTAAACAGGAAAACAGAAAGCAGAATTGATGATTCCATTTATAAGTGAGAAATTATCCAGAGATGAAGGAACTATAAAATATCTACTAACAAAGCTTCACCTTCCACCAAGAACAAGTTATAACATCGGGAACACAATATCGTATATATGACTGTATTATACGATATTCTTGTACATAGGAGCAGTATTATAGTAGTTATATTCTTGTACATAAGGACAGTATTATAGTAGTTATATTCTTGTACATAGGAGCAGTATTATAGTAGTTATATTCTTGTACATAGGAGCAGTATTATAGTAGTTATATTCTTGTACATAGGAGCAGTATTATAGTAGTTATATTCTAGTACATAGGAGCAGTATTATAGTAGTTATATTCTTGTACATAGGGCAGTATTATAGTAGTTATATTCTTGTACATAGGGCAGTATTATAGTAGTTATATTCTTGTACATAGGGGCAGTATTATAGTAGTTATATTCTTGTACATAGGGCAGTATTATAGTAGTTATATTCTTGTACATAGGGCAGTATTATAGTAGTTATATTCTTGTACATAGGAGCAGTATTATAGTAGTTATTTTCTTGTACATAGGAGCATATTATATTATTTTTGTACATAGAGCAGAAATATAGATTATATCTTGTACATAGGTCAGTATTATAAGTATTTACTTGTACATGGACATATTATAGTATATATCTGCAAGGGGCAGTATTATAGTAGTTATATTCTTGTACATAGGAGCAGTATTATAGTAGTTATATTCTTGTACATAGGAGCAGTATTATAGTAGTTATATTCTTGTACATAGGGGCAGTATTATAGTACTTATATCCTTGTACATAGGGGCAATTTTTATTGTAAAAACCAAACAAATACAAATATACTGACATTTCTCCAGTAATACAAAAATAAATTCACTTGGATTGTACATTCATTACATATCCGATTATACATATAAAATTATCTTAAAGAGTCCATACACCTGGTTGGAAAAAAAAACATCATATTTCAACCCAGTGACACATCCTTCCATAACTTAACATTTCCTAATTTTCCTAATGATTTTATCTATCTGGGCTCGGACATTATG
The DNA here is from genome assembly GCA_033576555.1 of Oophaga sylvatica. NCBI lineage: Eukaryota > Metazoa > Chordata > Amphibia > Anura > Dendrobatidae > Oophaga > Oophaga sylvatica. The sequence goes on from JARQOD010008476.1 coordinate 1,835, forward strand.
TGGTTGACAGCGTCACAGATCTGAGTCGGAGTTATTCTGGTCACCACCGGTCTCCATTTCAGACTCTACCCGAGAGCCCTCAGGTAATGGCTTCCGCTTGGGCGGAGGACAGTCCTCTACGTCCCTATCAAACTCTGCGTCAATTCTTCTAAGGTCATCCTCAAAATCACCGTCAGACTCAGACAGAACACCAAACCTATTAGATAAGTCCATTACACCTGCAGAACTCTGGACCTTCTTCCTGGCTCCTTGGCCAGTGTCATACTCCTTCTCAGGTTTACGGGAGTTCTTGTCCTTTTTCTTCCTTTTAGTCTGAGACACAGATGGTAGTAGTGAAGTAATGCTTCCCTGTGACTGCTGCCCCTGAGGGACAACCTCCATACTCCCTGTGCACCCTCTGAACCCTGCTGCTCTGGTGTCACCTGAGTAGACCCCTGGTGGGCCTCCGGTCTGGCCAGTATTTCCCCTGACAGTAAAGCTGCCTCCTCCAGAATCTCTGCCCCTGCCACCAAATCCTCATCAGGATAGTCCTTACAGATATTGTGCCAGGCGTCAGGACAGTCCCTTGAGGGTGACCGATCTTCCCACAGAGGTTGCACCTGATGTTCTGGCAGTCTGCAGCCACATGGCCGACCTCCCCACACAGGTTGCACTTCGCCACAGTACACGTATTCGCCAGGTGACCCGCCTTGCCACATTTGAAGCACTTACGAGGCTGCCCAGGATAGAAACACACACCCCTCTCCCTCCCAATAAAGAAGGAGTTGGGTAAGTGGGCAGTGATATTATCGCACTGGCGCACTTTCACCAAAACCCTCCACCCTCCCGTCCAGATACCATCATTGTCTCTGCTTTTGGTGAGGTCAGAGACCAGGTCACAATGCCTCCGGAGCCACACCACAATGTCCTGCGGGGGAACAGACTCATTCCAGAAGATGAGATTTACCGTAACGGTATCTGGCTTAGAGATAGGAATAAAGCTGAACTTACTCCAGCCCTCAGTGTCTCTAAACTTGGGGAAATTAGACCAGAACCTGTCCAGGTCACTCATGAGCTTAAAGCTGACGTCATAGCCCTGCCTATCTGGAAGATTAATCACCGCCAAGATGCTGACTGGCGCAAACCCCATCTGGCGACACAAGAGCTCCCTGACCACAAACCTTCTATCTGGCAGATCCTCCTTGGTACCTCTGTGCCGGAAACGCACAACGTTCTCCGTTTAAACGCCTGGCCGGTATAATTGGCACCAGAGGTGAAGGACGGAGCGCCACGACTCCAGGCATTACTGGGGGAACCTGCGGGGTCACACTAGGCTGACTGACGGGGTGAGGGTCTGCAGCAGGGGGGGCTTCTACACCTTGTGTGCTCGGAATTAAAGGGGGAAATCACAGACATCATCATGAACATTGTTATCATCAACATCAATGTCACTATCAGACTGCGCAGCGTCCAGCAAAGATACTGTGCTCCCCCAAACCCCGACCCCTCAGATACAGCGCGGTTATCCCCAGCATCAGAGCCCTGCTGGGCACCATCAGGAACTACCGGCACATGTCCACTGCCCAACTGTGGTGCTTGGCATTCTGAGACTTGTAGTCCCTCTGCTGAAAAATGTCCATGCTGCTGCTTGGAATCTGCTGCAGGCGGCTGTGCTGGCATTCTGCGACTTGTTGTACCTCTACTGGAATGTGCCCTTCATGCTGCTGCTTGGAATCTGCTGCAGGCTGTTGTGCTGGGCATTCTGTGACTTGTTGTACCTCTGCTGGAATCTGCACTACATGCTTCTGCTTTGGATCTGCTGCAGGCAGTTTTGCTGGGCCTTTCTGAGACTTGTGGTACGTCTGCTGGGGTCTGTACTACAGGCTGCTGCTGGTGCGGCATTTGCCCCTTTTGGAAGCAGAAACTTGCAGGCTGCAGCACTGGCCGCACCTGCTTCTGGGGTCCACCTGGGACAATGTCTGACCTGGAACCTGCAGAGTTCTGCTTCTGTGAATTAAACAGTTCCTGGTTCCTATAAGTCTCCGCCAGGGGCCCCATCCTCTCTAGGACGCAGTCCATGTCCCTCACCACTTTTGCCAGCAATACACCCAGTGTGTTCAGAGTCTCATCATAAAAATCATGACTCCTGGGATTAATAGCCTTTAGCTTATAGCCAGTGTCTATCTGCATCTGTAGTGAGTCTTTCTGCTGCTGTAACTCACCGAACTTCTTGACCAGTCCTGGGATCTCCTCTGCGAGCTGAAGCTCAGGTGCACGTGGCGTCTCCTCCTGGGATCCTGCATTCAGCGATGTCCCCGGCTGCTTGAACCCAGACGTCTCCTTAATTTTCACCACCGCTGGTTTCATGGCTCCAGGCTCCACAGCACTTTTACTGCTGCCACCTGACTGCGACCGTGTGCGTCCTGACCGCGCCATACTGCCATGCTGCTGTAAGTTCTCCTGGATGGTTTGTCTTTCCAAAGACGTCCGTCTCTGCCTGGGAGCAGGAGAGGTGATCTGCACAGCTGGGGCTGATCTCACCTGTGCACCTGGCAGGAGCTGCTTGCTGACTGGGGAGTTACCTGACTTCACATTGTGCTGTAACCCATCACTGACCGACACTTTTCCTTCTTGCTTCTTTGCTGGACTTGGAGAAGGTTTTCCTCCCAAAACTTTACTGACGGCTTTTTCCTCCTTCACAGAACTGCTGCAGCTTTGGCTCGCTGCATTCACTGCTCTGACAGTGGCTCTGGCATTAACATTCCCATTAGGAGAGGCCTGGGAGGCTTGTCCCAGTGTAGGCCGGGAAGCCTGGGCCTTGCCTGGGGAGCTTCCCCGCCCAGGGTGGCCCCTCCCTGGGCTTGCTTCAGACATCAGGAGAGCTACAAACACACAACCTCTCAGCTAGGAGGCAGTATTATAGTAGTTATATTCTTGTACATAGGAGCAGTATTATAGTAGTTATATTCTTGTACATAGGAGCAGTATTATAGTAGTTATATTCTTGTACATAGAAGCAGTATTATAGTAGTTATATTCTTGTACATAGGAGCAGTATTATAGTAGTTATATTCTTGTATATAGGAGCAGTATTATAGTAGTTATATTCTTGTACATAGGAGCAGTATTATAGTAGTTATATTCTTGTACATAGGAGCAGTATTATAGTAGTTATATTCTTGTACATAGGAGCAGTATTATAGTAGTTATATTCTTGTACATAGGAGCAGTATTATAGTAGTTATATTCTTGTACATAGGAGCAGTATTATAGTAGTTATATTCTTGTACATAGGAGCAGTATTATAGTAGTTATATTCTTGTACATAGGAGCAGTATTATAGTAGTTATATTCTTGTACATAGGAGCAGTATTATAGTAGTTATATTCTTGTACATAGGGGCAGTATTATAGTAGTTATATTCTTGTACATAGGAGCAGTATTATAGTAGTTATATTCTTGTACATAGGGGCAGTATTATAGTAGTTATATTCTTGTACATAGGGGCAGTTGTTATGATTTGGTAGCTGAGGAGAGCAGGCAAAAAGGAAATCACCAGAGTAGTTGGAAACTATGAGATTGCAGTACCCTGACTAACCACCACAACTAGAGGCAGCCGTTGAGCGTTCCTACGTTGGTCCTAGACGCCTCGTCACAGCCTGAGAAACTAACTACACCTAAAGATAGAAAGAGGAAAGCTATCTGCCCCGGAGCAGATTCCCAAAGAACATAGAAAGCCCCCAAACATGTAATGGCGGTTAGACAAGAAGAAATACTGACACAGACAGAAAATAGTATGAGCAAACGTTGGGGCCCAAACTCACTAAATAGAAAAGGATAGGAAGGGCACTTGCTGCAATCCCAAAAAACCCTGAAAAGCACCAACTCTACTAATTTCAAAAACACCTGAGATCACACGACCTCTACCACCTAAATTTGTTCTCTGGTGTAACCAAAAACAAAACAGCAGCCACTGAAAAAACTGGAAAAAGCAAATGTACAAACATCAGTGGCTGAACTGAACTGAGAGGGCAAAAGCCCCCTGAGGGGACCCTGAAGGCCCCCACAGAAGTGCAGGACAAAATGCAAAAATCAAGCACAAAAACAAAAAGAAGAAAATGTCTTATCTGTTAGCAGGAGATTCAGACACGACACAGCAGGCTACCAAGGAAACAGGAATCAAGGATTGAGACCAGAACAATTGATCACCGGCAACCCTGATGGGAAGGCGACTCCCTTATATAAGACCAGTCAGTAACACCTGATTCCCAATCCTCACAATCTTCACTGGACAGTCCAGTACCGTTTGTAACCACCAGAGGGAGCTTCTGCTCAGAACTCATTTCCAGCCTATTCACAACAGTACCCCCCCCCTTGAGGAGGGGTCACCGAACCCTCATTTGAGCAACCAGGTCGGTCAGGATGAGTTCTATGATACGCACGGATGAGTCTCCTAGCATGGATGTCCGAAGCAAACACCCAAGAATTGTCTTCCTGACCATAACCTCTCCATTTAACCAAATACTGGAGTTTCCGTCTAGAAAAACGAGAATTCAATATTTTCTCAACCACATACTCCAGATTGCCCTCAACCAAAACAGGGTCAGGAGGCACAGTAGTAGGAACCACTGGCTCAACAAACTTCTTCAACAAGGACTTGTGGAACACGTTATGGATCTTAAATGTCTCTGAAGAAGCAAACGAAAAGAAACAGGATTAAGAATCTCCATGATCTTATAAGGTCCAATGAACCTAGGCTTAAACTTAGGAGATGCCACTCTCATAGGAATATTTCTTGAGGACAACCAGACCAAGTCCCCCACTTTAAACCGAGAACCATCAGTCCTATGCCGGTTAGCAAACCGCTGGGCCCTCTCCTGAGAGAGGGACAACCTCTCCACTACCTGGTCCCAAATCTGCTGCATACGCTCCACAACAGAGTCAACACCTGGACAGACAGAAGCCTCCGTCTGTCCTGAAGAAAATCGAGGGTGAAACCCAGAATTAAAGAAAAATGGAGACATCAAAGTGGCAGAGCTAGCCCTATTATTAAGAGCAAACTCAGCCAAAGGCAAAAAAGAGACCCAGTCATCCTGATCAGCAGACACAAAGCATCTTAGATAAGTCTCCAATGTCTGGTTTGTTCTCTCAGTTTGACCATTGGTCTGAGGATGAAACGCCGAGGAGAAAGACAATTGAACACCAATTTTAGAACAAAAGGTCCTCCAAAATCTGGAAACAAACTGGACTCCTCTGTCAGACACAATGTTCTCAGGAATGCCGTGTAAACGAACCACGTGCTGAAGAAACAAAGGCACCAATTCAGAGGAGGAAGGCAACTTAGGTAATGGCACAAGATGTATCATCTTGGAAAACCTATCGCAAATCACCCAGATGACGGTCATTCTCTGAAAACAGGGAGGTCGGAAATGAAATCCATAGAGATATGGGTCCATGGTCTCTTGGGCACAGGTAATGGCATCAGCAAACCACTAGAACGAGAGCAAGGCTTGGAGCGAGAGCAAGTCCCGCAGGACTGCACAAACTCCCTGACATCACGAGACAAGGTAGACCACCAAAAGGACCGACTAACCAAGTCTCTGGTACCAAAAATTCCGGGATGACCGGCCAACGTGGAACAATGAATCTCAGACATTACACTCTTTTTCCACTGGTCTGGGACAAACAATTTCCCAACAGGGCAGCGCTCGGGCTTGTCCTCCTGACACCCCTCCAGAGCCAGTCTCAAATTGGGCGAGATGGCGGAAAGAATTACACCCTCTTTCAAAATAACAGAAGGATCAGATAACTCAGGAGAGTCCGCCAGGAAACTCCTCGAGAGGGCATCCGCCTTAACATTTTTAGTGCCAGGAAGAAATGAAACCACAAAATTAAAACGTGTGAAAAACAAGGCCCACCTGGCCTGTCTAGGATTAAGTCGCTTGGCAGATTCCAGATAAACTAGATTCTTATGGTCCGTAAGGACCACCACCTGATGTTTGGCTCCCTCCAGCCAATGTCTCCACTCTTCAAAAGCCCACTTCATGGCTAATAACTCCCGATTACCCACGTCATAATTACTTCAGTGGGAGAAAATTTTCGAGAGAAAAAGGCACAAGGGTTACTTTTAGAGGTCTCTGGATCTCTTTGGGACAAAACGGCACCTGCCCCAATTTCAGAGGCATCAACCTCCACCTGAAATGGTAGAGAAACATCAGGCTGCCGTAGAACAGGAGCAGAAGTGAATCTCTGCTTAAGTTCCTGAAATGCAGAGACTGCCTCAGGAGGCCAATTCACCACATCAGAACCCTTCTTGGTCAAATCAGTTAATGGTTTAACAATAACAGAGAAATTACTAATACATTTACGATAAAAATTGGCAAAACCCAAAAATCTCTGAAGAGCCTTTAATGAAGTAGGTTGGACCCAATCACAGATGGCCTGAACTTTGACCGGGTCCATTTCAATAACAGATGGGGACAAAATGAATCCCAGAAATGAGATCCTCTGAACTCCAAAAAGACACTTTGATCCCTTCACATACAGAGCATTCTCTCTCAAAATCTGGAACACAGTCCGAACATGTTTTACATGAGAGTCCCAGTCATTGGAAAAAATCAAGATATCATCCAAATAAACAATCAGAAATTTATCCACAAAATCCCTGAAAATGTCATTCATGAAGGACTGGAAGACAGAAGGAGCATTAGTGAGCCCAAAGGGCATCACAAGGTACTCAAAATGCCCTTCAGGGGTATTAAATGCCGTCTTCCATTCATCCCCGTGCTTAATGCGAATAAGGTTATATGCCCCCCTGAGGTCAAGCTTGGTAAACCAAGTAGCGTTTTTCACCCTGGAAAACAGATCAGAGATCAAAGGTAAAGGATATTGATATTTCACAGTAATATTGTTCAAGAGACGATAATCAATACACGGCCTTAATGAACCATCCTTTTTGGCCACAAAGAAAAAACCGGCACCTAAGGGTGAAGAGGATGGTCTGATATGACCCTTCTCCAATGACTCCTTGATATAAGACCGCATAGCGTCATGTTCAGGTACAGACAGGTTAAAAAGGCGACCCTTAGGGAATTTACTACCAGGCACTAATTCAATAGCGCAGTCATAGCTCCTATGGGGAGGTAAGGATGCAGATTTACTTTCGCTAAACACATCAGAAAAATCAATCAAAAAGTCAGGAACATCCTGAGCCTGGGGGGAGGCAGAAAAAACAGGAGTGTTGGTATTAACACATTGGCAGCCCCAACTGGTAACAGACACAGATTTCCAATCCAAAACAGGATTATGAGACTGTAACCAAGGGAAACCCAGTACGATAATGTCATGCAGATTATACAGAACCAAAAATTTGCAACTCTCCTGATGATCAGGTTCTACCCTCATTATCACCTGAGTAGAGAACTGAGGTTTATTCTCAGCCAAAGGGGTAGAATCGATCCCCAGTAGGGGAATAGACCTCCGTAGGGGTAATCAAGGGAAACCCACAACGTTTAGCAAAATCAAAATCCATCAGGTTAATAGCTGCTCCAGAATCAACAAAAGCCTGAGCAGAAAATGAGGACAGAGAGCATATCAGGCTAACAGTTAATAAAAACTTAGTCTGAACACTACCCAAGACAACTGAGCGTGCAAAACGTCTTCCCCGCTTAGGGCAGACTGAAATAGCATGAGAGGCATCACCACAGTAGAAACATAACCCATTGCGCTTTCGAAACTCATGACGCTGTGCCCCAGACACCACTCTATCACACTGCATGGATTCAGAAGCAGGTTCACAAGGCAACATTATTCCACGCATACCTTTCCGCTCACGCAAACGTCTGTCAATTTGAATCGCTAATGACATAGAATCATTGAGACCAGAGGGAACAGGGAATCCCACCATAACATCCTTTACATTATCTGACAGTCCCTTCCGAAAAAGAGCTGCCAAAGCGTCGTCATTCCATTTGGTCAGGACTGCCCACCTACGGAATCTCTGACAGTATAACTCAGCGTCATCAAGCCCCTGATTTAATGCCAACAAGGCTTTTTCAGCTTGATCAGTGACATTAGGCTCATCATACAATAACCCCAAAGCATGAAAAAACGCATCAACATCACTCAAAACAGGATCCCCAGGTGTCAGGGAAAAAGCCCAATCCTGAGGGTCGCCGCGCAGGAGAGAGATGAAATTTGAACCTGCTGCGCTGCGTTCCCTGAGGACTTAGATTTTAAGGCAAAAAACAATTTACAGTTATTTTTGAAATTCTGAAATTTAGCTCGATCCCCTAAAAACAAATCTGGCATGGGAATCCTAGGTTCCACAACAGGCAACCTAGCAAGATATGCAGCAATACTCTGAACCTCAGTGGCAAGCTGATCCACACGGCCAGACAACTGTGCAAACTCCATTGAGAGAGAAAAAAATCCTCCTCAGCACCCAGAGATACAGAGGGAAAAAAAAATGAAACAAACAAAAAAAAAATATCTCTGACAACTCTGACAACTTTTTTTTTCTTTCCACAATATTTTTCCCTTCTGTGAGTACCATATAATTTTCAGTTTAGGCCGGTGATACTGTTATGATTTGGTAGCTGAGGTGTGCAGGTAAAAAGGAAATACACCAGAGTAGTTGGAAACTATGAGATTGCAGTACCCTGACTAACCACCACAACTGGAGGCAGCCGTGGAGCGTTCCTACGTTGGTCCTAGACGCCTCGTCACAGCCTGAGAAACTAACTACACCTAAAGATAGAAAGAGGAAAGCTATCTGCCCTGGAGCAGATCCCCAAAGAACATAGAAAGCCCCCAAACATGTAATGGCGGTTAGACAAGAAGAAATACTGACACAGACAGAAAATAGTATGAGCAAACGTTGGGGCCCAAACTCACTAAATAGAAAAGGATAGGAAGGGCACTTACTGCAATCCCAAAAAACCCTGAAAAGCACCAACTCTACTAATTTCAAAAACACCTGAGATCACACGACCTCTACCACCTAAATTAGTTCTCTGGTGTAACCAAAAACAAAACAGCAGCCACTGAAAAAACTGGAAAAAGCAAATGTACAAACATCAGTGGCTGAACTGAACTGAGAGGGCAAAAGCCCCCTGAGGGGACCCTGAAGGCCCCCACAGAAGTGCAGGACAAAATGCAAAAATCAAGCACAAAAACAAAAAGAAGAAAATGTCTTATCTGTTAGCAGGAGATTCAGACACGACACGGCAGGCTACCAAGGAAACAGGAATCAAGGATTGAGACCAGAACAATTGATCACCGGCAACCCTGATGGGAAGGCGACTCCCTTATATAAGACCAGTCAGTAACACCTGATTCCCAATCCTCACAATCTTCACTGGACAGTCCAGTACCGTTTGTAACCACCAGAGGGAGCTTCTGCTCAGAACTCATTTCCAGCCTATTCACAACAGGCAGTATTATAGTAGTTATATTCTTGTACATAGGGGCAGTATTATAGTAGTTAATCTTGTACATAGGGCAGTATTATAGCAGTTATATCTTGTACATAGGGGCAGTATTATAGTAGTTATATTCTTTTTAATAGGGGCAGTATTATAGTAGTTATATTCTTGTATATAGGGGCAGTATTATAGTAGTTATATTCTTGTACATAGGAGCAGTATTATAGTAGTTATATTCTTGTACATAGGAGCAGTATTATAGTAGTTATATTCTTGTACATAGGAGCAGTATATAGTAGTTATATATTCTTGTACATAGGAGCAGTATTATAGTAGTTATATTCTTGTACATAGGAGCAGTATTATAGTAGTTATATTCTTGTACATAGGGCAGTATTATAGTAGTTATATTCTTGTACATAGGGCAGTATTATAGTAGTTATATTCTTGTACATAGGAGCAGTATTATAGTAAGTTTATATATCTTGTACATAGGGGCAGTATTATAGTAGTTATATTCTTGTACATAGGGGCAGTATTATAGTAGTTATATTCTTGTACATAGGGGCAGTATTATAGTAGTTATATTCTTGTACATAGGGGCAGTATTATAGTAGTTATATTCTTGTACATAGGGCAGTATTATAGTAGTTATATTCTTGTACATAGGGCAGTATTATAGTAGTTATTCTTGTAATAGGGGAGTATTATAGTATTATATTCTTGTACATAGGGGCAGTATTATAGTAGTTATATTCTTGTATATAGGAGCATATTATAGTAATAATCTATTACATAGGAGCAGCATTATAGTAGAACTAATTCATTGTATATAGGGCATATTGATATAATATAATTCTTGATACATAAGGGCATATATAGTAGTTAAAATTCTATTATATAGGACAATTAAAAGTAGTTTATATATTGTATATTGGAGCGTATTATAGTAGTAATCTGTACATAGGAGCAGTATTATAGTAGTTATTCTTGACAGGCAGTATAAGTAGTTATTCTTGTACAGGACGTATAATATTAATCTTACATAGGAATAAGTATTATATCTGTATATAGGGGCAGTATATAGTAATATATCTGACAAGGCAGTATTAAGTAGTTTATCTTGTACATAGGCAATTTTTATGTAAACCAACAAAACAATATACTGACATTCCAGTATACAAAAAAATTCCTTGATTGTACATACATTACATATCCGATTACTAAAATTATCTTAAAGAGTCCATACACTGTTGGAAAAAAAACAAAAAAAACATCATACTTCAACCCATGACACATCTCAAACTACATTTCCTATATTTATCTATCGGCTCGGACAATTGGTGACCGTCACAGATCTGAGTCGGAGTTATTCTGGTCACCGCCGGTCTCCATTTCAGACTCTACCCGAGAGCCCTCAGGTAATGGCTTCCGCTTGGGCGGAGGACAGTCCTCTACGTCCCTATCATACTCTGCGTCAATTCTCTAAGGTCATCCTCAAAATCACCGTCACTCAGACAGAACACCAAACCTATTAGATAAGTCCATTACACCTGCAGAACTCTGGACCTTCTTCCTGGCTCCTTGGCCAGTGTCATACTCCTTCTCAGGTTTACGGGAGGTCTTGTCCTTTTTCTTCCTTTTAGTCTGAGACACAGATGATAGTACTGAAGTAATGCTTCCCTGTGACTGCTGCCCCTGAGGGACAACCTCCATACTTCCCTGTGCACCCTCTGAACCCTGCTGCTCTGGTGTCACCTGAGTAGACCCCTGGTGGGCCTCCGGTCTGGACAGTATTTCCCCTGACAGTAAAGCTGCCTCCTCCAGAATCTCTGCCCCTGCCACCAAATCCTCATCAGGATAGTCCTTACAGATATTGTGCCAGGCGTCAGGACAGTCCCTGTGAGGGTGACCGATCTTCCCACAGAGGTTGCACCTGATGTTCTGGCAGTCTGCAGCTATCACGCTGTCTAATGATATGTATACAATGTCAGTAAACTATTAATACAGGAACAACACTCTATACAACAACTAGTATAGTAACATCAGCATGTAAGTGTCACGCGGTCTTATGATATGTGTACGATGTCAGTAAACTATTCTTAAAAGAACAACACTCTATACAACATATAGATTAGCAACATCAGCATGTAAATATAGAATAGATTTACCTGACACGATATCCGTTGAACTCAGGGTTAATCTTGAAGACTTGATACACTGTCACAGGAAAGAGGAGGACCGGGGTCTAACCTGACCCTAAACTGGGGTCCTAACTAATCCCTCACCTTGGAGGTACTGATAATGGTTCAGAGGTCCAAGTCTCCAGCCTAACCCTGTCTCCTATCAGTCCCTGAACCCTGTAATCAGTCCTAAGAAGGATTCTGATTACCACCAAAGGGATATGGGCTGATCTCTGCTAAATACACAGATTAGACATATAAGACAGACTGGAGAAAACACAGACTTGCATACACACTCAAACACAGAAGGAACATAAATGATCTGGGATATTAAACTCTAAGCAAGGTGAGCTTAAAACAACTAAGGAGCTCTTTAACTTAAGTCTATACAGATACAATCCTATCTGTGGTCTGCATGAAGAATTTCACTGGCAACTCCCAACACAGACAACCAAAGATTTAAAGGAAACCAATCAACAAATAATTAATTGCAGCCGGAAGAAACTGCACCCAGTCCCAGAACTGAGCACAGACAGAATTAACTCCCTAACTGCCAAACACAAAGAAACAGCAACTCAGCTGTGAGAAGTCAGAATGTGCAACCGCGACGATCTTCGTGGCGATGCACACATGACAGTACCCCCCCTTCTACGAGGGCCTCCGGACCCTCAGGGCCAGGTTTGCCCGGGTGAGTTCTGTGGAAGGTCCGCACCAAACGATCTGCGTTAATGTCAGACGCAGGAACCCACGTCCTCTCCTCTGGACCATACCCCTTCCAATGCACCAAGTACTGAAGGGACCGGCGATTCAGACGTGAGTCAATGATCTTTGACACTTGAAACTCCAAGTTACCATTGACCACCACTGGAGGAGGAGGTAGAGGTGATGGTATGACTGGTGCCACGTACCTCTTAAGTAATGACTTGTGGAACACATTATGAATTTTAAACGTAGGAGGGAGGTCCAGACGAAATGCCACAGGATTAATTATGGAACTGATCCTGTACGGCCCGATGAATCTGGGGCCCAGCTTCCAGGAGGGAACTTTAAGTTTTATATTCCTGGTAGACAACCATACCAGATCGTTCACATTAAGATCTGGACCAGAAACTCTCCTCCTATCAGCCATACGTTTATAACGGTTCCCCATAGCACTCAGATTATTCAATACACCTCTCCACACTGAAGCAAGTGACGACGAGAAACGCTCCTCCTCAGGAACCCCAGAAGGGCCCCCCCCATTGAATGTACAAAACTGGGGATGAAAACCATATGCCCCAAAAAACGGGGACTTATCAGTGGACTCGCTCCGCCTGTTGTTAAGAGCGAACTCTGCCAGAGGCAAGAAAGAAGACCAGTCCTCCTGGTTCTCTGAGACAAAACACCGAAGATAAGTCTCTAGGCTTTGATTCAGACGCTCTGTCTGACCATTGGTCTGCGGATGAAAAGCCGAGGAAAATGACAATTGCATCCCCCGACGTAAACAAAATGCCCTCCAAAACTTGGACACAAACTGAGACCCCCTATCTGACACCACATCAGAAGGCAACCCATGAAGTCTCACAATCTCCCCAATGAACACCTGCGCCAGAGTTTTAGCATTAGGGAGGGCAGGAAGAGCAATGAAATGTGCCATCTTACTGAACCTGTCAACAACCACCAGTATGACAGTCTTCCCTGACGACTGAGGAAGGTCCGTGATGAAGTCCATAGACAAATGAGTCCATGGACGCTCCGGAAGTTTCAAGGGTAAGAGGGTCCCAGACGGACGGGTATGAGGGTCTTAGAGCGAGCACAAACCCCACAGGACGCGACAAAAGTTAAAACATCTTTATTAACGTTAGGCCACCAAAACCGGCGAGAAAGGAGATCTAAAGTAGCCTTACTCCCTGGATGTCCTGCTAAAGCAGAATTATGATGTGCCTCAATAACCTTTTGTCTCAACTGATTTGGGACAAACAGTCTCCCTGGAGGTCCTACAGGTGCGTCCCCCTGAGCCTCTAACACCTCCTCCTCAAGCTCAGAACATACAGCCGACACTACCACCCCCTCCTGAAGGATAGGAATCGGGTCATCCATTTTCCCGGCCCCTGGGAAACTGCGAGACAAGGCATCCGCCTTAACATTCTTAGATCCAGGGCGATAAGTGACAACAAAATTAAACCTGGTAAAAAACAACGACCATCGAGCTTGTCTGGAATTCAGACGCTTAGCGGATTCCAAATACAGCAGGTTCTTGTGATCAGTAATAACGGTGACCGGGTGGACTGCCCCCTCCAAAAAGTGACGCCATTCTTCAAAAGCCAACTTAATGGCCAAAAGTTCCCTATTGCCGATATCATAATTCCTTTCGGCGGACGACAATTTTTTAGAAAAGAAAGCGCACGGATGCCATTTACCAGGGGACGGACCCTGGGACAATATTGCACCCACCCCTACGTCAGACGCGTCCACCTCCACAACAAACGGCTGTGATGCATCTGGTTGGATGAGAACGGGTGCCGAAGCAAAACATTTTTTCAAAGAGGAAAAAGCTTGGCAAGCTTTGTCCGACCATTTAGAAAAATCCGTCCCTTTTCTTGTCATGTCAGTGAGAGGTTTGACAACAGATGAGAAATTACAAATAAATTTCCGGTAGTAGTTAGCAAACCCCAGAAAACGCTGCAGAGCCTTAAGATCCTCTGGCTGATCCCATTCAAGCACTGCTCTCACCTTTTCAGGGTCCATACGGAAACCGGAGGCTGACACCAAGAAACCCAAAAACTGAAGTTCCTGTACGGCGAATACACACTTCTCCAGTTTGGCGTATAGTTTATTGTCTCGCAAGATCTGCAACACCTGTCTCACATGCTCCTGATGAGACACAAGATCTGGTGAGTAAATTAAAATGTCATCCAAATATACGATCACAAACAGCCCCACCAGATGACGAAAAATGTCATTAACAAAATGTTGGAATACTGCTGGTGCAGTAGTCAGACCAAAAGGCATGACAAGGTTCTCATAATGTCCCTCCGGCGTGTTAAACGCCGTTTTCCACTCATCCCCCTCTTTTATCCTAATCAGATTATACGCCCCCCTGAGATCCAATTTAGAGAACCATTTGGCGCCAACAATTTGATTGAAGAGATCAGGAATCAGAGGGAGTGGATACGGATCTCGAACAGTAATCCGATTAAGTTCGCGGAAATCCAAGCAAGGGCGTAGGCCTCCATCTTTTTTCTTCACAAAGAAGAACCCCGCGGCCACTGGGGAAGATGAAGGTCTAATATGCCCTTTGGCCAGACTTTCCGAAATATAATCTTTCATAGCCTGCCTCTCAGGACCAGAAAGGTTATATAACCTAGCTTTAGGTAACTTAGCATCAGGAAGTAAATTAATAGAGCAGTCATACACGCGATGAGGAGGCAACTCCTGACACCCCTCCTCAGAGAACACATCCCCAAAGTCCTCCAAAAAAGGAGGCAAAGTACTAGGCATGACCGCACTGATGACTGTGTTCATGCAGTTACTTTTGCAAAACTCCCCCCATTGGCTTATATCTCTGGACTGCCAATTAATCACAGGGTTATGTTTAACCAACCAAGGAAGTCCCAACACAATGGGAGTAGGTAGACCCTCCAACACATAACAAGATAATTGTTCCCTATGTATTGCCCCTACCCGAAGGTCAATGTTATGAACCTCATGAACTAAGCTACCTTGGCCGAGAGGCCTGGCGTCAATGGAGAATATAGGGATCGGTTTGACCAATACACTCAGATGCATACCTTGAGCCTGAGCAAACTGAGCGTCAACCAGATTAGCCCGGACCCACTATCAAGAAGAACAGAAAATCTCTCCACTCTCGTACCAACCACCACCTCCACTGGTACAAGGAACTGAGAAGAACTAGCGGACGAAATACATACTCCCAGGTTGTCGTCCACCACACAACCTGGGATTAACAGTTTTCCGGCGACTTTTTGCTCAACAAGGCACGGGATGGACATCCCCAACAAAATGTCCCTCTTTCCCGCAGAAGAAACACCTTCTAGTCCTGCGGCGTACCGCCAATCCCCTCCTACGAAATGATGTCCCTCCCAACTGCATAGGCTCCTCCGAACAGACAAGGGGAACCTCAACATAAGGGACTTTAGTAGTAGGTGGAGTAACAACAGGGGGCGGAGTTACCTCGCACCTCTCCCGGAGCCGTCTATCAGTACGGATAGCTAGGGCCATAGCAGCCTCCAGTGATGGAGGAGAATCATACTGAGCCAAAACGTCCTTTAATTTGTCAGAAAGCCCATGACAAAACTGGCTCTAAGAGCTGGGTCATTCCACTGAGTATCTGTGGCCCATCTACGAACTCAGAAGCAAATTCCTCCGCCGGACGATCTCCCTGCTGTATCTTACGTAATTTTGTCTCAGCAAGAGAGACCCGATCTGGGTCATCATATACCAAACCCAGGGCAGTAAAAAATCGATCTACTGACTGTAGAGCCGGGGATCCCGGAGGAAGGGAGAAGGCCCAGGATTGAGGGTCCCCTTGTAGGAGCGAGATAACAATTCCCACTCTCTGCTCTTCACTCCCTGATGATCGAGGCCGAAGCCGAAAATACAATTTACATGCTTCCCTGAAGGTAAAAAATTTGTCTCGCCCACCAGTGAACCTGTCCGGGAGAGCTACTTTAGGTTCAAATCTGGTTTGCTCCGAGGGAGACAAAACTTTGGACTTAATGTCCGTCAGCTCCATGGATAATCCCTGCAACTGCAGAGCCAGCTGGGCTACTGGATCCATGGCAACTGGGAATAATTTTATGGGCCAGTGAAAATGTCACGCGGTCTTATGATATGTGTACGATGTCAGTAAACTATTCTTAAAAGAACAACACTCTATACAACATATAGATTAGCAACATCAGCATGTAAATATAGAATAGATTTACCTGACACGATATCCGTTGAACTCAGGGTTAATCTTGAGGACTTGATACACTGTCACAGGAAAGAGGAGGACCGGGGGTCTAACCTGACCCTAAACTGGGGTCCTAACTAATCCCTCACCTTGGAGGTACTGATAATGGTTCAGAGGTCCAAGTCTCCAGCCTAACCCTGTCTCCTATCAGTCCCTGAACCCTGTAATCAGTCCTAAGAAGGATCCTGACTACCACCAAAGGGATATGGGCTGATCTCAGCTAAATACACAGATTAGACATATAAGACAGACAGGATAACACTCGCTTGCATACACACTCAAACACCAAAGGAACATAAATGGTCTGGGAAATAAACTCTAACCAAGTTGAGCTTAGAACAACTAAGGAGCTCACAACTAAAGTCTATACAGATTCATTCCTATCTGTGGTCTGCATGAAGGTTTCACTGGCAACTCCCCAAGCAGACAACCAGGAATTTAAAGGAAACCAATCAACAAATAATCAATTGCAGCCGGGAGAAACTGCACCCAGTCCCAGCACCGAGCACAGACAGAATTAACTCCCTAGCTGCCAAACACAAAGAAACAGCAGATCAGCTGTGAGAAGTCAAAATGTGCAACCGCGACGATCTTCGTGGCAATGCACACATGACAGTACCCCCCCTTCTACGAGGGGCCTCCGGACCCTCAGGGCCAGGCCTGCCCGGGTGAGTTCTGTGGAAGGTCCGAACCAAACGATCTGCGTTAACATCAGACGCAGGGACCCACGTCCTCTCCTCTGGACCATACCCCTTCCAATGCACCAAGTACTGAAGGGACCGGCGATTCAGACGTGAGTCAATGATCTTTGATACTTGAAATTCCAAGTTACCATTGACCAACACAGGAGGAGGAGGTAGAGGTGACGGTATGACTGGTGCCACGTACCTTTAAGTAATGACTTGTGGAACACATTATGAATTTTAAACGTAGGAGGGAGGTCCAGACGAAATGCCACAGGATTAATTATGGAACTGATCCTGTACGGCCCGATGAATCTGGGACCCAGTTTCCAGGAGGGCACTTTAAGTTTTATATTCCTGGTAGACAACCATACCAGATCGTTCACATTCAGATCTGGACCAGAAACTCTCCTCCTATCAGCCATACGTTTGTAACGGTTCCCCATCGCACTCAGATTATTCAATACACCTCTCCACACAGAAGCAAGTGACGACGAGAAACGCTCCTCCTCAGGAACCCCAGAAGGGCCCCCCCCATTGAAAGTACAAAACTGGGGATGGAAACCATATGCCCCAAAAAACGGGGACTTACCAGTGGACTCGCTCCGCCTGTTGTTAAGAGCGAACTCTGCCAGAGGCAAGAAAGAAGACCAGTCCTCTTGGTTCTCTGAAACAAAACACCGGAGATATGTCTCTAAGCTCTGATTCAGACGCTCTGTCTGACCATTGGTCTGCGGATGAAAAGCCGAGGAAAATGACAATTGCATCCCCCGACGTAAACAAAATGCCCTCCAAAATTTGGACACAAACTGAGACCCCCTATCTGACACCACATCAGAAGGCAACCCATGAAGTCTAACGATCTCCCTAATGAACACCTGCGCCAGAGTTTTAGCATTAGGGAGGGCAGGAAGAGCAATGAAATGTGCCATCTTACTGAACCTGTCAACAACCACCAGTATGACCAGTATTCCCTGACGACGGAGGAAGGTCCGTAATGAAGTCCATAGATAAATGAGTCCATGGACGCTCCGGAAGTTTCAAGGGTAAAAGGGTCCCAGATGGACGGGTATGAGGAGTTTTAGAGCGAGCACACACCCCACATGACGCGACAAAAGTTATAACATCTTTATTAGCATTAGGCCACCAAAACCGGCGAGAAAGAAGATCTAAAGTAGCTTTACTCCCTGGATGTCCTGCTAGAGCAGAATTATGATGTGCCTCAATAACCTTTTGTCTCAACAGATTTGGGACAAACAGTCTCCCTGGAGGTCCTGCAGGGGCGTCCCCCTGAGCCTCTAACACCTCCTCCTCAAGCTCAGAACATACAGCCGACACTACCACCCCCTCCTGAAGGATAGGACTCGGGTCATCCGTTTTCCCGGCCCCTGGGAAACTGCGAGACAAGGCATCAGCCTTTACATTCTTAGACCCCGGGCGATAAGTGACGACAAAATTAAACCTGGTAAAAAAACAACGACCATCGAGCTTGTCTGGAATTCAGACGCTTAGCGGATTCCAAATACAACAGGTTCTTGTGATCAGTAATAACGGTAACCGGGTGGACTGCCCCCTCCAAAAAGTGACGCCATTCTTCAAAAGCTAACTTAATGGCCAAAAGTTCCCTATTGCCGATATCATAATTCCTTTCGGCGGACGACAATTTCTTAGAAAAGAAAGCGCACGGATGCCATTTACCAGGGGACGGACCCTGGGACAATATAGCACCCACCCCTACGTCAGACGCATCCACCTCCACAATGAACGGCTGAGATGCATCTGGTTGGATGAGAACGGGTGCCGAAGCAAAACATTTCTTCAAAGAGGAAAAGGCTTGGCAAGCTTTGTCCGACCATTTAGAAAAATCCGTCCCTTTTCTTGTCATGTCAGTGAGAGGTTTGACGACAGATGAGAAATTACAAATAAATTTCCGGTAGTAGTTAGCAAACCCCAAAAAACGCTGCAGAGCCTTAAGATCCCCTGGCTGATCCCATTCAAGCACTGCTCTCACCTTTTCAGGGTCCATACGGAAACCGGAGGCTGACACCAAAAAACCCAAAAACTGAAGTTCCTGTACGGAAAATACACACTTCTCCAGTTTGGCGTATAGTTTATTGTCTCGCAAGATCTGCAACACCTGTCTCACATGCTCCTGATGAGACACAAGATCTGGCGAGTAAATTAAAATGTCGTCCAAATATACGACCACAAACAGCCCCACAAGGTGACGAAAAATGTCATTAACAAAATGTTGGAATACTGCTGGTGCAGTAGTCAGACCAAAAGGCATGACAAGGTTCTCATAATGTCCCTCCGGCGTGTTAAACGCCGTTTTCCACTCATCCCCCTCTTTTATCCTAATCAGATTATACGCCCCCCTGAGATCCAATTTAGAGAACCATTTGGCGCCAACAATTTGATTGAAGAGATCAGGAATAAGAGGGAGTGGATACGGATCTCGAACAGTAATCCGATTAAGTTCGCGGAAATCCAAGCAAGGGCGTAGGCCTCCATCTTTCTTCTTCACAAAGAAGAACCCCGCAGCTACTGGGGAAGATGAAGGTCTAATATGCCCTTTGGCCAGACTTTCAGAAATATAATCTTTCATAGCCTGCCTCTCAGGACCAGAAAGATTATATAACCTAGCTTTAGGCAACTTAGCATCAGGAAGGAGATTAATAGAGCAGTCATACACGCGATGAGGAGGCAACTCCTGACACCCCTCCTCAGAGAAAACATCCCCAAAATCCTCCAAAAAAGGAGGCAATGTACTAGGCACGACCGCACTGATGACTGTGTTCATGCAGTTGCTTTTGCAAAACTCACCCCATTGGCTTATTTCTCTGGACTGCCAATTAATCACAGGGTTATGTTTAACCAACCAAGGAAGTCCCAACACAATGGGAGTAGGTAGACCCTCCAACACATAACAAGATAATTGTTCCCTATGTATTGCCCCTACCCGAAGGTCAATGTTATGAACCTCATGAACAAAGCTACCTTGGCCGAGAGGCCTGGCGTCAATGGAGAATATAGGGATCGGTTTGACCAATACACTCAGATGCATACCTTGAGCCTGAGCAAACTGAGCGTCAACCAGATTAGCCCCGGAACCACTATCAAGAAGAACAGACAATCTCTCCACTCTCGTACCAACTACCACCTCCACTGGTACAAGGAACTGAGAAGAACTGGCGGATGAAATACATACTCCCAGGTTGTCGTCCACCACACAACCTGGGATTAACAGTTTTCCGGCGACTTTTGGCTCAACAAGACACGGGATGGACATTCTCCAACAAAATGTCCCTCTTTCCCGCAAAAAAAACATCTTCTAGTCCTGCGGCGTACCGCCAATCCCCTCCTACAAAATGATGTCCCTCCCAACTGCATAGGCTTATCCGAACAGACAAGGGGAACCTCAACATAAGGGACTTTAGTGGTAGGTGGAGAAACAACAGGGAGTGGAGTTACCTCACCCCTCTCCCGAAGCCGTCTATCAGTACGGATAGCTAAGGCCATAGCAGCCTCCAGTGAATGAGGAGACTCATACTGAGCCAAAACGTCTTTTAATTTATCAGAAAGCCCATGACAAAACTGGCTCCTAAGAGCTGGGTCATTCCACTGAGTATCTGTGGCCCATCTACGAAACTCAGAAGCAAATTCCTCTGCAGGACGATCTCCCTGCTGTATCTTACGTAATTTTGTCTCAGCAAGAGAGACCCGATCTGGGTCATCATATACCAATCCCAGGGCAGTAAAAAATTGATCTACAGACAGTAGAGCCGGGGATCCCGGAGGAAGGGAAAATGCCCAGGATTGAGGGTCCCCTTGCAGAAGTGAGATAACAATTCCCACTCTCTGCTCATCACTCCCTGATGATCGAGGCCGAAGCCGAAAATACAATTTACATGCCTCCCGGAAGGTGAAAAATTTGTCTCGCCCACCAGTGAACCTGTCCGGGAGAGCTACTTTAGGTTCAACTCTGGTTTGCTCCAGGGGAGACAAAACTTTGGACTTAATGTCCGTCAGCTCCATGGATAATCCCTGCAACTGCAGAGCCAGCTGGGCTACTGGATCCATGGTAACTGGAGATAATTTTTATGGCCAGTGAAAATATCACGCTGTCTAATGATATGTATACAATGTCAGTAAACTATTAATACAGGAACAACACTCTATACAACAACTAGTATAGCAACATCAGCATGTAAGTATAGAATAGATTTACCTGACACGATATCTGCTGAACTCAGGGTTAATCTTGAGGACTTGATGAGCTGAAACAGGAAAGAGGTGGACCGGGATCTAACCTGACCCTAAACTGGGGTCCTAACTAATCCCTCACCTTGGAGGTACTGATAATGGTTCAGAGGTCCAAGTCTCCAACCTAACCCTGTCTCCTATCAGACCCTGAACCCTGTAATCAGTCCTAAGAAGGATCCTGACTACCACCAAAGGGATATGGGCTGATCTCAGCTAAATACACAGATTAGACATATAAGACAGACAGGATAACACTCGCTTGCATACACACTCAAACACCAAAGGAACATAAATGGTCTGGGAAATAAACTCTAACCAAGTTGAGCTTAGAACAACTAAGGAGCTCACAACTAAAGTCTATACAGATTCATTCCTATCTGTGGTCTGCATGAAGGTTTCACTGGCAACTCCCCAAGCAGACAACCAGGAATTTAAAGGAAACCAATCAACAAATAATAAATTGCAGCCGGGAGAAACTGCACCCAGTCCCAGCACCGAGCACAGACAGAATTAACTCCCTAGCTGCCAAACACAAAGAAACAGCAGATCAGCTGTGAGAAGTCAAAATGTGCAACCGCGACGTTCTTCGTGGCAATGCACACATGACAGCAGCCACATGGCCGACCTCCCCACACAGGTTGCACTTCACCACAGTACACGTATTTGCCAGGTGACCTGCCTTGCCACATTTGAAGCACTTACGAGGCTGCCCAGGATAGAAACACACACCCCTCTCCCTCCCAATAAAGAAGGAGTTGGGTAAGTGGGCAGTGATATTATCGCACTGGCGCAGTTTCACCAAAACCCTCCACCCTCCCGTCCAGATACCATCATTGTCTCTGCTTTTGGTGAGGTCAGAGACCAGGTCACAATGCCTCCGGAGCCACACCACAATGTCCTGCGGGGGAACAGACTCATTCCAGAAGATGAGATTAACCGTAACGGTATCTGGCTTAGAAATAGGAATAAAGCTGAAACTACTCCAGCCCTCAGAGTCTCTAAACTTGGGGAAATTAGACCAGAACCTGTCCAGGTCACTCATGAGCTTAAAGCTGACGTCATAGCCCTGCCTGTCTGGAAGATTAATCACCGCCAAGATGCTGACTGGCGCAAACCCCATCTGGCGACACAAGAGCTCCCTGACCACAAACCTTCTATCTGGCAGATCCTCCTTGGCACCTCTGTGCCGGAAATGCACGACGTTTCTCCGTTTAAATGCCTGGCCGGTATAATTGGCACCAGAGGTGAAGGACGGAGCACCACGACTCCAGGCATTACTGGGGGGAACCTGCAGGGTCACACTAGGCTGACTGACGGGGTGAGGGTCAGCAGCAGGGGTGCTTCTACACCTTGTGTGCTCGGAATTAAAGGGGGAAATCACAAACATCATCATGCACATTGTTATCATCAACATCAATGTCACTATCAGACTGCGCAGCGTCCAGCAAAGATACTGTCCTCCCCCAAACCCCCGACCCCTCAGATACAGCGCGGTTATCCCCAGCATCAGAGCCCTGCTGGGCACCATCAGGAACTACCGGCACATGTCCACTGCCCAACTGTGGTGCTTGGCATTCTGAGACTTGTAGTCCCTCTGCTGAAAAATGTCCATGCTGCTGCTTGGAATCTGCTGCAGGCGGCTGTGCTGGGCATTCTGCGACTTGTTGTACCTCTACTGGAATGTGCCCTTCATGCTGCTGCTTGGAATCTGCTGCAGGCTGTTGTGCTGGGCATTCTGTGACTTGTTGTACCTCTGCTGGAATCTGCACTACATGCTTCTGCTTTGGATCTGCTGCAGGCAGTTTTGCTGGGCATTCTGAGACTTGTGGTACGTCTGCTGGGGTCTGTACTACAGGCTGCTGCTAGTGCAGCATTTGCCCCTTTTGGAAGCAGAAACTTGCAGGCTGCAGCACTGGCCGCACCTGCTTCTGGGGTCCACCTGGGACAATGTCTGACCTGGAACCTGCAGAGTTCTGCTTCTGTGAATTAAACAGTTCCTGGTTCCTATAAGTCTCCGCCAGGGGCCCCATCCTCTCTAGGACGCAGTCCATGTCCCTCACCACTTTTGCCAGCAATACACCCAGTGTGTTCAGAGTCTCATCATAAAAATCATGACTCCCGGGATTAATAGCCTTTAGCTTATAGCAAGTGTCTATCTGCATCTGTAGTGAGTCTTTCTGCTGCTGTAACTCACCGAACTTCTTGACCAGTCCTGGGATCTCCTCTGCGAGCTGAAGCTCAGGTGCACGAGGCGTCTCCTCCTGGGATCCTGCATTCAGCGATGTCCCCGGCTGCTTGAATCCAGACGTCTCCTTAATTTTCACCATCCGCTGGTTTCATGGCTCCAGGCTCCACAGCACTTTTACTGCTGCCACCTGACTGCGACCGTGTGCTCCTGACCGCGCCATACTGCCATGCTGCTGTAAGTTCTCCTGGATGGTTTGTCTTTCCAAAGACGTCCGTCTCTGCCTGGGAGCAGGAGAGGTGATCTGCAGAGCTGGGCTGATCTCACCTGTGCACCCGGCAGGAGCTGCTTGCTGACTGGGGAGTTACCTGACTTCACATTGTGCTGTAACCCATCACTGACCGACACTTTTCCTTCTTGCTTCTTTGCTGGACTTGGAGAAGGTTTTCCTCCCAAAACTTTACTGACGGCTTTTTCCTCCTTCACAGAACTGCTGCAGCTTTGGCTCGCTGCATTCACTGCTCTGACAGTGGCTCTGGGATTAACATTCCCATTAGGAGAGGCCTGGGAGGCTTGTCCCAGTGTAGGCCGGGAAGCCTGGGCCTTGCCTGGGGAGCTTCCCCGCCCAGGGTGGCCCCTCCCTGGGCTTGCTCCAGACATCAGGAGAGCTACAAACACACAACCTCTCAGCTAGGAGGCAGTATTATAGTAGTTATATTCTTGTACATAGGAGGCAGTATTATAGTAGTTATATTCTTGTACATAGGAGGCAGTATTATAGTAGTTATATTCTTGTACATAGGGGCAGTATTATAGTAGTTATATTCTTGTACATAGGGGCAGTATTATTGTAGTTATATTCTTGTATAGAGGAGCAGTATTATAGTAGTTATATTCTTGTATAGAGGAGCAGTATTATAGTAGTTATATTCTTGTACATAGGAGCAGTATTATAGTAGTTATATTCTTGCACATAGGAGCAGTATTATAGTAGTTATATTCTTGTACATAGGAGCAGTATTATAGTAGTTATATTCTTGTATAGAGGAGCAGTATTATAGTAGTTATATTCTTGTACATAGGGGGCAGTATTATAGTAGTTATATTCTTGTACATAGGGGCAGTATTATAGTAGTTATATTTTTGTATATAGGAGCAGTATTATAGTAGTTATATTCTTGTATATAGGGGCAGTATTATAGTAGTTATATTCTTGTACATAGGGGCAGTATTATGGTAGTTATATTCCTGTACATAGGAGCAGTATTATAGTAATTATATTCTTGTATATAGGGGCAGTATTATAGTAGTTATATTCTTGTACATAGGAGCAGTATTATATTAGTTATATTCTTGTACATAGGAGCAGTATTATAGTAGTCATATTTGTACATTTTTATTCTTGTACATAGAGCAGTATTATAGTAGTTATATTCTTGTACATAGGGCAGTATTATAGTAGTTATATTCTTGTACATAGGGGCAGTATTATAGTAGTTATATTCTTGTATATAGGGGCAGTATTATAGTAGTTATATTCTTGTATATAGGGGCAGTATTATAGTAGTTATATTCTTGTATATAGGAGGCAGTATTATAGTAGTTATATCTTGTATATAGGAGCAGTATTATAGTAGTTTATTCTTGTACATAGGGCAGTATTATAGTAGTTATATTCTTGTACATAGGGCAGTATTATAGTAGTTATATTCTTGTACATAGGAGCAGTATTATAGTAGTTATATTCTTGTACATAGGAGCAGTATTATAGTAGTTATATTCTTGTACATAGGGCAGTATTATAGTAGTTATATTCCTTGTACATAGGGCAGTATTATAGTAATTATATTCTGTATATAGGGGCAGTATTATAGTAATTATATTCTTGTATATAGGGGCAGTATTATAGTAGTTATATTCTTGTACATAGGAGGCAGTATTATAGTAGTTATATTCTTGTACATAGGAGCAGTATTATAGTAGTATATTCTTGTACATAGGGCAGTATTATAGTAGTCATATTCTTGTACATAGGGCAGTATTATACATTCATATTTCCATATGTAATACGGTAAATTAAAATATTTTTAGTGGAAACATAATATTGCTATCTGTATTTCTTTGTGAACAATTCAGGGACTTAGTCCATAATACCGTTTCTCATTGTGAAATGAGCGGTAAATTACAAATGATTTTTAGATGGAAAACATCACATATTTGCTGATCTGTATTTTCTGTTTGTGATACAATCTTCAGGTGGACTTAGGTCTCTATACGGATTTCCCTTTTTACTGAACAAAAAAAATTATTTTAGGAAATATACAAATAAATGATGTGACGCACAGAGCAGCGAGTGAGCAGGAGACAGGAGATCATTATCAGATACAGAAGATACATTATCATTCTCGGGATGCAGCAGGTCATTAATAAAATATGACAGGTCATTCCAGCAGGACCATTATGGCTGCCGTCACCTATAGATGACAGGTCATTGTCAAAGAGAAATAGTCCGTTCTGCTCCCATACAGGTGACAGCTGCTTTATTGTCACTCGGAGGACGGCACCGATTACATTTACTTGCCATTGACAGGTCATTGTCTCAGGAAGGGCAGAGATCATTAATATTACAGATCAGGTCAGAGTCGGAAAATGGCGGATGTCGGAAAAGTTTATTTATTGATGTGAGCTGGAATCAGTGATGGAACATCATCCCAGGTCATCAATTAAAAAATCTGTAACGTCACCTGATTACTATGTGCCTATAAGGATAATTATGCAGTATGGGTTTCCTGCGGACCTCCATGTGCAACTGCTACACCTGGACACTCCTGTTGCAAAGCGATGTATGGTCGTGGTTGGAGGCAATCGAGGGATTTCTATTAATGGAAAAAGATGAATACATTTTCAAAAATTGTTGTATGAAATCTCCTTCCCTCTTCCCCCTGAAAATAAATGCCAGTACCTAAAAATTTTACTACCCAAAATGAGTCAGAATTGCATCACAAATTGCACCAAAGTAGATTGCACTGTAAGCCCCAAACGTATTCTTCATTGTAGACATCTCTCCTTTTAAAGTTCTGAAAGGAAATGGATAAGAGGAGATGAAAAATGCACTGAAATGATTAATTTAGTGATTGGGTGCAAACAATTAGTCTAATATTAGCCATGAGGAAGAATAAAGGGTGTAGGAAATTGGGCCGAATTTGTCAAATTGGTTGTGCCATTTTGATACTTTTTAATAATAATCAACTCTTCTGAGAAATTGGAAATAAATACGATACATTCACATATATTATTGTGTGCGATGTAGATTATTGTATCATAAATCATTCTTTTAATAAAACTGTAAAAAATACAACTTGTGCAATCATCCATTAACATCAGGGCCTAGTGACCTTCCCTCTCTCATTTGCACCGTGAGTTAATAATAAAGCAGAAGTTGTAAAGAAATGTAACATTTTATTACCGATTGTACGAATAGATTTTCAGATTTTAAATTCAGTTTATTTCTCAGTTTAATCATTTAATCACAATCATTCAAAAAGATTCTTGGAGTAAAACCTGTTATAAGAAAACAATCGGATTTTGTTATTATTGTTGTTAATTATTAAAAAAAAAAAAAAATTGTATTTCATATGAATCAAAATGTAAAAGATCGCTAATTTAAAAATGAAAATAATAATTACATTGACTATTATTAATATTTGAAATGACACCTACGATTTTCTGATAGATTGATTGTTTCTCATGTTTTTGTTCCTTCCTCATATTTACATTTTGACTCTTTGTTACATTGTTGTATCAGTCATTAGTAAATATCGACGTTGGAATGTTTCTGATGAGATCTGCACAGTTCGCATCTTGGTCTCCATTATTTTTGGAGCAGGGGAGCCGGTGACTGATCGCTCCCCCCAGGACGAGGCGCAGGGGAGTGAGTTACATGTTGCGCTGCAGGAAGTTGTGTGTCAATAGCCCGGCTTATGTCTTGGGCCTCATTATTGCTGCTCGTCCCTGGGATCCGTGAGTCAGACAGGCTGGGGCTGGACTCTATAGGACTTCAGGGATGTCAGACTTCAGAAATTTCTGCAGAAAATCCCCTGAGTAGAAAATGAGGCGCTGAGTTTGTGCCGGACCCGCCGTGTTACTATGGAAACCGCATTATCCGCACAACTATTAGGATGGAATTCCCTGGACCGCTCCGAGGACAGAAATAAGGAAGCCAAGAAAATGGACAATAAAGCGAGGGCTGCACACGGTGGAACAACCTGCTATTATCGGCTCTCATGAATTATTCAACGGGTGTAAGAGCTCGATCCAAAGGGCGGAAGGACAAATGGTCAGAAACCGACGTCACACAGAGTGTGGAAAATCACCTGGCGGGGGGCCGACGTCTCAGAACTGTGCTGGGGACGGGGGCATCATCACGAGGATTGTCTTACTGCTCTTCACAGCCCTTCTCCCATCATCCTCTCCTGAAATACTCTGTGCTGACTGCGTGGGGGTGATTCTGTAATAGGTTTTCCTGTGATTGCGGGAATCTTTGTGGCCTCGTTCATCACCATTGGCTCACATGCCCGTCATCTTCTCCTCCCCGTTTGCGTTCACATTGGTCACTCTCCGTCACTTTCTTCTCCGTCCCCGTTTGCCGTTCACATTGGTCACTCCGTCATCTCCCGTCCCCGTTTGCGTTCACATTGGTCACTCTGTCATCTTCTCCGTCCCCGTTTGCTTCACATTGGTCACTCCGTCATCTTCTCTCCCCGTTTGCGTTCACATTGGTCACTCCGTCACTTCTCCGTCCCCGTTTGCGTTCACATTGGTCACTCCGTCATCTTCTCCGTCCCCGTTTGCGTTCACATTGGTCACTCCGTCATCTTTCCGTCACCCGTTTGCGTTCACATTGGTCACTCCGTCATCTTCTTCCGTCCCGTTTGCGTTCACATTGGTCACTCCGTCATCTTCTCCGTCCCGTTTGCGTTCACATTGGTCACTCCGTCATCTTCTCGTCCCCGTTTGCGTTCACATTGGTCACTCCGTCATCTTCTCCGTCCCGTTTGCGTTCACATTGGTCACTCCGTCATCTTCTCCGTCCCCGTTTGCGTTCACATTGGTCACTCCGTCATCTTCTCCGTCCCCGTTTGCGTTCACATTGGTCACTCCGTCATCTTCTCCGTCCCCGTTTGCGTTCACATTGGTCACTCCGTCATCTTCTCCGTCCCCGTTTGCGTTCACATTGGTCACTCCGTCATCTTCTCCGTCCCCGTTTGCGTTCACATTGGTCACTCCGTCATCTTCTCCGTCCCCGTTTGCGTTCACATTGGTCACTCCGTCATCTTCTCCGTCCCCGTTTGCGTTCACATTGGTCACTCCGTCATCTTCTCCGTCCCCGTTTGCGTTCACATTGGTCACTCCGTCATCTTCTCCGTCCCCGTTTGCGTTCACATTGGTCACTCCGTCATCTTCTCCGTCCCCGTTTGCGTTCACATTGGTCACTCCGTCATCTTCTCCGTCCCCGTTTGCGTTCACATTGGTCACTCCGTCATCTTCTCCTTCCCCGTTTGCGTTCACATTGGTCACTCCGTCATCTTCTCCTCCCCGTTTGCGTTCACATTGGTCACTCCGTCATCTTCTCCTTCCCCGTTTGCGTTCACATTGGTCACTCCGTCATCTTCTCCTTCCCCGTTTGCGTTCACATTGGTCACTCCGTCATCTTCTCCGTCCCCGTTTGCGTTCACATTGGTCACTCCGTCATCTTCTCCTTCCCCGTTTGCGTTCACATTGGTCACTCCGTCATCTTCTCCGTCCCCGTTTGCGTTCACATTGGTCACTCCGTCATCTTCTCCGTCCCCGTTTGCGTTCACATTGGTCACTCCGTCATCTTCTCCGTCCCCGTTTGCGTTCACATTGGTCACTCCGTCATCTTCTCCGTTCCCCGTTTGCGTTCACATTGGTCAATCCGTCATCTTCTCCTTCCCCGTTTGCGTTCACATTGGTCACTCCGTCATCTTCTCCTCCCCGTTTGCGTTCACATTGGTCACTCCGTCATCTTCTCCGTCCCCGTTTGCGTTCACATTGGTCACTCCGTCATCTTCTCCGTCCCCGTTTGCGTTCACATTGGTCACTCCGTCATCTTCTCCGTCCCCGTTTGCGTTCACATTGGTCACTCCGTCATCTTCTCCTCCCCGTTTGCGTTCACATTGGTCACTCCGTCATCTTCTCCGTCCCCGTTTGCGTTCACATTGGTCACTCCGTCATCTTCTCCGTCCCCGTTTGCGTTCACATTGGTCACTCCGTCATCTTTCCCGTCCCCGTTTGCGTTCACATTGGTCAATCCGTCATCTTCTCCTTCCCCGTTTGCGTTCACATTGTCACTCCGTCATCTTCCGTCCCCGTTTGCGTTCACATTGGTCACTTCCGTCATCTTCTCCGTCCCCGTTTGCGTTCACATTGGTCACTCCGTCATCTTCTCCGTCCCCGTTTGCGTTCACATTGGTCACTCCGTCATCTTCTCCGTCCCCGTTTGCGTTCACATTGGTCACTCCGTCATCTTCTCCTTCCCCGTTTGCGTTCACATTGGTCACTCCGTCATCTTCTCCGTTCCCGTTTGTCGCCATTGAACCCTTCAATCCATAATCCGCGTCCTAACGAAGCTTTACTTAGAACTCAATAAATCAATTTTCAATCACGATTCAGCCACAGACCAATTATTGCCGATCTCCTGACGGCGACTCATAAACTGCTTAATCCGTTCACAGATTTCACGTATTGATCCTGTCAGCTAATCAGTCAATTACAGGCACAAACCCCTCATCAACGTCCTGGCGATGATTAACCGGTTATTCGCAGCGATCAATCACCGAGTACAGATAATCAAAAAGCATCCGGCTAAGAAACAATGTAACGAGCCTAAAACAAGAGATTCCGCTCACTAGTGCGACAGAGAGGGCGGAGCTAAGATCTCAGCTCACTGCCGCCCCCTGCTGGCGGGTGGCACTGTTTAATTCTGCACTTCCCCTTTAAATGTATAAATGACTATAATTGTATATTAAATAGTAACATATCAGTAAATTCTCCGCTTTGTCTATTCCTCCCTTCCCTCTTATTCAGTCTTCAGATTCACACAAAAAAGCTGCAAATATTCATCTGATAAGGGGGAAAAGGAGCTGACAACTCCTTATCCCAAAATAGTAATCAGAAGTAGATGTTTGTTGTCTGGAAAAAAATCTTGTTTACATCCACATGTTGACAGTTTTATGTGAATATACTCACAGCTGAGGGTTTGTTACATTGTACTAAACTGAGCAGCCTCCTGTCACAGGACGGTCATCAGAGGCAATGACTGGAATCAATATCTGTGCCATTACGTGGCAGACGAGATATATCTGCACCCCCCGCAACAGCGCCGCATTAGACTGATACATTGTAACAACACCCCACCTGTGTGAGTAATACCAGGATAGGGTAAATATCTCCTTACAGCAAAGGTAGCATGGAAAGTGTTCACAAACTGGCTACAATGTTTCATTCAAGGATGATAACAACTACTGTTGTGAATGAATAGTTGCTTACTCCGCCCCTGCTTTGTCAGTTGCCCCGCCCCTGAGGAGTACAATGATCTACAAGGAGTAAATCCACTTTAACATGAATTCATTTGTTCCTTTGCTTTCCAGATTGGGAATATAGTGAATGAGATTTGTATCTTTCTCTTTTTTTTTTACTATATTCATCCAACTACAGCCCAATCCATTCACTGAGCGGAGATCTCCTTCAAGAATCACATGGAGGATGTTGGGCAGTGGAACGATTAATGATGAAATGTGTTGCTCCTTCTTACCAGGATCTTCAGGAATATCAAAGCTTGTCTTGGTTGATTTTAATCAGATTTGAAGCGCAGGCTGCATGTCAGTGGCTTATATTGTAAATGCTCATTGATTCATAGCTTTGAGGCGGTCGTCGTTCCTCTGTCTCACTCTTCTTTGTATCTCTCTAATAATCTGCCCGGAGCTGCAGAATTTCTTGCACCAGTTTTGCTCATAAATACTTTAAACGCTGTTCTGGGACATAAGAGGCTTCAATCTGCAAACGGAAAATGTGCAAAATATAAAATCTGAACATCCAAGGTTCAAAGTAAAATGAGAAAAAATAATAAATTAAATAAGTAATATAAAATTAAGTAATAAAATAAATACAATAAAAATAATAAATAAATAACCTATAAAATAAGAAAAAATAAGAAAAAATAAATAATAAAATAAATTATATTTTAAATAAAATAAATAAATCATAAATAAAATAAAAATAAATATGATAACATAAGTAACACGAAATAAGAAAAAATAAAAAAGTAAAATAAAATATATATATATATATATAAAAAATGAAATATAAAATGTAAATAACACATAAATAATAAGTAAAATAAATAATATTATAAAATAAAATAAGTAAAGTGCAAAATGTCAAAGTAATTGGTTATGAGAGATTGTTATGGAGACAATTTGAGGAAAATCCCTTTTAGGAGCATTAAGATACAGTTGTGCTCAAAGTTTACACACCCCGGCAGAATTTTTGCTTTCTTGGCCTTTTTTTCAGAGAATATGAATGATAACACCAAAACTTTTTCTCCACTCATGGTTAGTGGTTGGGTGAAGCCATTTATTGTCACTACTGTGTTTTCTCTTTTTAAATCATAATGACAACCCAAAACATCCAAATGACCTTGATCAAAAGTTCACACACCCTGGTGATTTTGGCCTGATAACATGCACAGAAGTTGACATAAATGGGTGTGAATGGCTACTAAAGGTGACATCCTCACCTGTGACCTGTTTGCTTGTAATCAGTGTGTGTGCATAAAAGCTGAGTGAGTTTCTGGGATCCAGACAGACTCTTGCATCTTTCATCCAGCCACTGACGTTTCTGGATTGTGAGTCATGGGGAAAGCAAAAGAATTGTCAACGGATCTACGGGAAAAGGTAGTTGAACTGTATAAAACAGGAAAGGGATACAAAAAGATATCCAAGGAATTGATAATGCCAGTCAGCAGCGTTCAAACTGTGATTAACAAATGGAAAATCAGGGGCTCTGTAAAAACAAAACCACGGTCAGGTAAACCAACAAAAATGTCATCCACAACTGCCAGGAAAATTGTTCGGGATGCAAAGAAAAACCCACAAATAACATCAGCTAAAATACTGGACTCTCTGAAAACTAGCGGTGTGGCTGTTTCAAGATGCACAATAAAGAGGCACTTGAAGAAAAATGGGCTGCATGATTGAGTCACCAGAAGAAAGTCATTACTGCGCAAATTCCACTCTCGCCTACAAAACGCAAAACAGCACAGAGACAAGCCTCAAAACTTCTGGAGCAAGGTAATTTGGAGTGATGCGACCAAAATTGAACTTTTTGGCCACAACCATAAACGTTACATTTGGGCAGAGAGGTCAACAAGGCCTATGATGAAAGAAACACCATTCCTACTGTAAAGCACGGAGGTGGATTGATGATGTTTTGGGGATGTGTGAGCTACAAAGGCTCAGGAAACTTGGTCAAATTTGAAGGAAAGATGAATGCAGCACTTTATCAGCAAATACTGGAGACAATTTGCAATCATCAGCCCGGAAGCTGCGCATGGGACGTACTTGGATGTTCCAACATGACAACGATCCAAAACACAAGGCCAAATCGACCGGTCATTGGCTACTGCAGAACAAAGTGAAGGTTCTGGAGTGGCCATCTCAGGGTACTGACCTCAGTATCATTGAGCCACTCTGGGGAGATCTCAAGCGCGCAGTTCAAGCTAGACAGCCCAGGAATCTACAGGAACTAGAGGCTTTTTACCAAGAAGAGTGGGCAGCTTTACCATCTGAGAAAATAAA
>JARQOD010008477.1:0-35388 GCA_033576555.1 Oophaga sylvatica
CGATCCGATACTTATTGGTATCGGAAAGTATCGCTCAACTCTAGTGTCCAGCAAACATACTCAAGGCCTCCACACCTCCAGTCACATACACTGAATGAGACACTTGGTCTCCATTTTACCTTCCATATCATGGAGGATATTAGAGATGAGCGACTTTGCCTTTTTTAGGGTCGAGTCGGGTTTCATGAAACCAGACTTTCTCAAAAGTCGAATCGAACGAA
Source organism: Oophaga sylvatica (assembly GCA_033576555.1). NCBI lineage: Eukaryota > Metazoa > Chordata > Amphibia > Anura > Dendrobatidae > Oophaga > Oophaga sylvatica. The sequence goes on from JARQOD010008477.1 coordinate 222, forward strand.
ATCGGCCGACTATCGGGAAAAGTCGGAGGTCCGACTGAAATACGAAACCCAATGCAAGTCAATGGGGAAGCAAAGTCGGCAGTGAGTGAAGGACAGTAAACACACCTACAGTGCCCATTTCAATGCCAACGACATCAATTCTTATTACTTAAGCTTGGCAACCTTCATTTACTTTATAATAATAGTTACGCATTGAAAACTGGGGGTTACTTGGCTAAAGTTGTGGGGGGGGGCAGGGCTGGCTCCAGGTTTTCGTGTGAGCCGGGCGAAAGAGTCTCAGTGGGCCCCTTTAACACATACCACAATTCATGATGCTCCTATATGGCAGAGAAATATAGGTATAGTACAAAGCCAAATACTTCACTTCTTACATTACATGACTGATATCTATTTTAAATTCTACAATAGCTCAAAAACCGGACAGCATATTCCTCCATACAGTATTATGGCCACCACATAGTGTGCCATACAGAATAATGAGCACCATATATTGCTCCATACAGAATATGATGAGCTTCACATAATGCTACAGTATATAATGAGCTCCACATAATGCTACAGTATATGATGGTCCCCATATAATGTGCCATACAGTATAGGACGGTCCCCATAGAGTAGAATGAGCCCCATATATTGCTCCATACAGTATAATGAGTCGCATATAAAGCTCCATACAGTATATGATGGTCCCCATATACTGCTCCATACAGAATGGTATCCATATAATGCTCCATGCAAAATAGGCCCCATATGTGCTCCATATAATGCTCCATACCCTATATGATGCCCCATAAATAATGAACCCCATATGATGCTCCAGTATATGATGGACCCCATGGATGATGCTCCATTGTATGATGGGCCTATATAATGCTCCATATATAATGGGCCCCATATGATGCTGCATTATATGATGGGCACCATGGATGATGCTCCAGTTTCTTATGGGCCAAAATAATGCTCCATATATAATGGGCCCCATTTATAATGCTCCAGTGTATAATGGTCCCTGTAAATGCTGCTCCAGTGTCTGTTTTCCCCCTTTTAGGATGCTCCACTATATGATGGGCCCCATTGATGCTGCTTCAGTGTCTGATCTGCCCCATTTAGAATGCTCCAGTATATGATGGGCCCCATGGATGATGATCCAGTGTCTGATCTGCCCCATTTAGAATGCTCCAGTATATCATGGGCCCCATGGATGATGTTCCAGTGTCTTATGGGCCAAAATAATGCTCCATATATAATGGGCCCCATTTATAATGCTCCATTGTATAATGGTCTCTGTAAATGCTGCTCCAGTGTCTGTTTTCTCCCTTTTCGACTGCTCCAGCATATGATGGGCGCCATAGATGATGCTCCAGTGTATGATGGGCCAATACAATGCTCCATATACAATGGGCCCCATTTATAATGATCCAGTGAATAATGGTTCCCGTAAATGCTGCTCCAGTGTCTGTTTTCCCCCTTTGAGAATGCTCCAGTATATGATGGACCCCATGGATGTTGCTCTAGTGTGTTATGGGCCAAAATAATGCTCCATATATAATGGGTCCCATTTATAATGCTCCAGTGTATAATGGGCCCCGTAGATGCTGCTCCAGTGTCTGATGTCCCCATTTAGAATGCTCCAGTATATGATGGGCCCCATGGATGATGCTCCAGTGTATGATGGGCCTATATAATGCTCCATATATAATGGGCCCCATTTATAATGCTGCAGTGTATGATGGGCCCTATCTATGATGCTCAAGTGTATGCTGGGCCCCATATATAATTCTCCAGTGTATAATGCTCCCCATATATTGCTCCAAACATTAAAAAAAATGAAATAACTCTCCTCGCTGGGCACTGCTCTACTCTGGACTCCTCAGCGTCGCCATCTTACAGCTCTCTGTACTTGGACTGTTCAGGCAGAGGGCGTACAGATGTGACGTCATCGTGCTCTCTAACCTGAATGTCACTGTCAGGAAACGCGGAAGACGTCACAACGGTGGAGCAGGGAGAGGTAAGCATTGCAAGTGCTGGGGCCCTTAGCAAGCAGGGGGGGCCGACTCGTGGGTGACGGCACTGGCACAGGGTCCCTCATAGTACGCCGGTGTGTCTGACGGCGAGTGGGCCCCCCCACCGTCAGAGACACTTTTATGTACTATGAGGGGCCCTGTGCCAGTGCCGTCGCCCAAGAGTGAGCCCCCCCCACCTGCACAGGGCATCGGCACTTGCCCGGGTGCGCCAGATGGTGACCCCGGCCCTGGGGGGGCAGCCCAGATAGGGAGGTGGCAAAAATGGCATATGTTGAGGTGTAGGCTGGACGTTCAGCAGCTGCAAATGGAGGAATTGGAGAAGTCAGAGGAAGAGGAGGACAAAGCGAGCCATTTTGCTGGCAACCTATGTGTCATCAGGGGAAGGTGGGACAAAATCCTTTGAAACCCATGCATGGTTCATTTTAATGAAGGTTAGATCATCAACATTTTGTGTCGACAGACGGGTCCTTCTTTCTGTCAGGATTGATCCAGCAGCAGTGAAGATTCTTTCTGATAGCACACTACCAGCAGGGCATGCGAGCTCCTGTAAGGCATATTGTGCCAATTCAGGCCAGGTGTCCAGTTTACAGGCCCAGTAGTCAAAGGGCAATGACCTGTGTGGGAGAACATCGATAGGGGAGGAGAAGTAATTTTTAACGATAGTTGACAACTGCTGTCTCCTGTCTGTTTTAATCAATTCAGTATTACCAGTCGTGTGAGCGTTACTCGAGAAATCAGTCGACAACATGGTCATGAAACCCCTGTCTCCAACGCCACTTCGGCTGTGTGCACCACGAACACCTCTTCCATTTGGCCCAGTACGGCTCGTGGTAGAACCTGCACCGCTGATGTGTGCTGGGAATGCCTCTAACAAACGGTTTAACAGAGTTGCTTGTTTGTTCGCCAATATTAGCTCTAGGTTCTCCTGTGGCATGATGTTCTGTAATTTGCCTTTATAGCGTGGATCAAGGATGCTGGTCAACCAGTAGTCGTCATCCTTCATAATTTTGGCAATGCAGGGGTCCCTTTTTAAGATCCGCAAGACATAAACACACATGTGGGCCAATGTTCCAGCTGTCAATGATGCACTGCCAGTGGTGGGTGGAGGAGCACTTTCTGCAAATCCACATCCCTCCAGTCATGCACAAACCCTGTACCTGACCTAGGCAAGCCAACATTTTCTCTTGCCCCCTGAGAAGCATCCTCCTCCCCAAAATAATCATCCCCCTCATCCTCCTCCTCCTCTTCCTCTTCTTCCTGCACCTCGTCCAGGACAGTTCCCTGAGCAGACAATGGCTGACTGGAATCAAGGCTTCCCTCCTCCTCTTCCTCCTCCGCTGCAGACGCCTGATCCTTAATGTGCGTCAAAGTTTGCATGAGCAGACGCATAAGTGGGATGCTCATGCTTATGATGGCATTGTCTTCGCTTACCAGCTGTGTGCATTCCTCAAAATACTGAAGGACTTTACAGAGGTCTTTCAGCTTTGACCACTGCACACCCGACAACTTCATGTCTGCCCTCAAACTGCCTGCCCGTGTATCCTCCCATAAATGCATTACAGCCTGCCTCTGTTCGCACAGCCTCTCAACCATGTGCATGGTAGAGTTCCACCTTGTTGCAATGTCTAGATTAGGCGGTGCTTGGAGAGGTGGAGCGATCGCTGCAGCCTCTGCATACGACTGGAGTCTACGGGCGAGCGACGGATGTGTGAGCACAGTCTTCGCACTTTATGGAGCAGGGCTGTTAACTCCGGATAATTATTTAAGAAGCACTGCACCACCAGGTTCAAGGTGTGAGCCAGGCAAGGTATGTGTCTGAGTTTTGCCAGGGCTATGGCTGCCACAAAATTACAGCCGTTATCACTGACTACCTTGCCTGGCTCAAGAGGTATACTGCCCAACCATGACTCAGTTTCTCGCTGCAAGTAGTCGGCCAGTACCTCTGCGGTGTGTCTGTTGTCTCCCAAAGACATCATCTTTAAAACAGCCTGCTGACGCTTACTACTAGCTGTTCGATAGAGGGACACCTTGTGTGCAACAGTGGCAGCTGCGGATGGAGTGCTCGTGCGACTGCGCTCTCTTGACGAGCTTTTGCTTCTTGAGGAGGAGGAGAGTCGAACGCCTACAGCCAACTGTTGCCTATACCGTGGGCTAGGCAGCACTGTCCCACCACCACTGTCCCCTGTGGACCCTGCATCCACCACATTAACCCAGTGCGCAGTTGTGTCGACCCGCCACCACAATTGTGGGTTACCAGGGCAATGGGGTACTCAGAGCCGAGCCCGTAGAAGTCTATGGGGATTTTGTCACAGGTAGCTGTGGCTCGGTCTGTGGCCCGGGCGGTCTGGCGTATGTTGTTGGGGGATATATTTACAGGGGATAACTATATACAGTTCGTGACGCCACTGTAGTATTCTGGTAATGGGTACCAGCGCTGCTGTAGATCTCTGAGGGGATGGTGTGGCAGCTAGATGTCAGGTCCCCTACAGGTGGGACTCTTCCCTCAAAGTCTGTTAAGATGGTGAAGTCGGGTGCCGGTAAATAACACAGTCTCACACAGTCAATGTCTTTCCATACCTTTACTTGCTGAATGTCAAGGCAGGTCCCGGGGAGGCTGATCCAAAGGGAGTGTATTTTGAGACGGCAGCTGGACAAGTTAGGGGCCTCCTTTATCTCCAATATGGCGAGTGCAACTAGCATGAAGCGTAGTTCCCTCAATCTTCAGCAATGCTTGCTGTAACTGCCCAGTCAGTGTAGTGTTAGGAGCCTTCCTGTGAAGGAGCTGAATACTTATGTAGTCCTGCAGAACTCCGAAGCCTTCACTCCCTCTGACCCCAGCTACGTACCGACTATAAGGGGCTTGTCTGCCGCGACCTAGGGTCCGGTAGATTCCTGGTTTTCCTGCCTCTGTGCCTGAAACAACAGCGACTCTTCGGTCCCCAGTGACCGGTAAACAGGGTGCTGGACTTAAGCAATCCTGTAGCACCAATTCTATAATCCACTTGCCTTTCGCCTTGTCCACGCTGGTAACATAAACATTCTCACTAGCCAGGGGTCGAGCAGTCACCTCCAATCTTTCTCCTTCCAACGAAGCCAGCCACAGATGCTCAGTTGTCACAGGCAGGAGCACGTCTCTGTACCTGATACTGTCCTTAGACAGGAACGCTGAAGTCTTTCTGTGCTGATACTCCTTCCTTTCTTCAATGTGTGCTGAGAGATAATCCAGCTCTGACCAGACTAAGGTATATCTCCAAAACCTATACCGGACTCCACTATTTGAACTGGTTATGAAGCAGGCTAGACTCCTCTCTCCTCTTTCCACAGAAGTCTAAGCTCTACTTCAAGCGTCTTCTCTGTCCAGAGACAGGACTAGACTCTTTTCAAAATCACCCTACACCCACTACTTTGACCACTCCCTAGAGCATACTTCACTACCCCAAGGGTGTGTCCAGTGTGTGTAGAATGAATGCATATTGAGCATTAAGCCGCCGTCTCGCCATACACTCCCCAGGGTACTGCGTGTGCCCAACACCAGGGCTACACATTCCCCATGGTAAACGACAGCACTCCCGGGCTGTGAAATACAAAAGACAGAAAAATTTTGTTTATGCAATAACATTGGAACAATAACATCTTCCCATCCGGGAGGTAAGAATACTTCGAACGTTACAAACTTTAATACAAAAATACAAATAGTATCAAATGTCATTTTCAATAAATAGATTTACAAGATACTTGTGAAGGACCCGCACCAAACCTTCAACGTGGGTCCTGGGTGGGCTGCAGGACATCCAAGTGCAGACCTCACTCAGTGCCACACCACACGGGTTTTGTTTTTCAGAGGTAGATATGTATGGCTTATGTAAAACCAAGATAGGGCGCCGGAGCGCAACTATGTACAAGAAAGTTTTTAGGCTGTCTCAGTCCTCAACCTACGAGTCCATTGTAAACCAAAGGCATATATCAAATCACATTATGATAAAAGTGCAATAACTTTTTATGGTTCTATTCACCATTTACCCAGCCGGGCATTCTATAATTAGGACTATATATATATACATTATATATAAACTTGTGCAAAAACTTTATAAACATTTTTCAAACTTTGACTGATGGTAGATCCTTTATGGACCTTACCAATTCTTTTTATATATTTATTCATCAAATAGTACGCTTTCCACCCCGGGGGCTGGAACAACGCAATGGGCCCTAGATCCTAAGACCAGCAAATCATGTGCTGCGATCAGGGTTTGGGTTGCGACATCTCTGGTTTGAACCTCTAGGGGCGCAACCGGTACACTTTCTTCACACGACACCGATTGCGTCTCAATTACAGTCAATGATATAGACCGCGTCAGGGTTTGCGATCTAGACTGGGTCGCATCTGGCGATATGGAAGTGGCTTTCACTTGCGATAGACTTTGGGTCGCATGTTGCGATGATTTTGACGGGGGCGATGCTGGGGCACGGCCGGATGCTGCTGAAGCTGGAAACGGGGACGCTGCGGTAATGGTGACGATACCTGCGTCTGGGACGGGGTCGCGGACGATGGCGACGTTCAGGGCATACCACCCCTTCATTCCCCAATGCCGCGTATAGGTGACTATGTCGCCGTTTACTAAGTCCCTCCCGGAATGGCCTTGGGCAGGTGAGATTCCACGTCACGCCTGCTGACGAAGACCGCCGGGTAGAGGCCCGGTTCACGAATAAAGCCCCAGCCCTTCCGGAGCTGGAACTCAGTCACACACCCCTGCCGCCGCGGTTCCCGTAAGGTACCTTTGTCGCGACGGACAGTCTCCTTATCAGCAATCAGCTCAGCAAACTGTCGCTGGCGGTTCTTCTTGATTTCCCGCGCTTCCTCCTGCTGGCGCCTCTTTGTCTCCTCACGACTCCGCCATTCTTGCTCCCACTGGGCGGTGTAGGCAACGTCATCCAGGCGCGCCATTTCGTCCCAGTCCACATCTGGTAGTGACGGACAGGACCCCTCCGGTGTCCCTGCCGGGGACCGATAATCTGCTGCGGCCTCTTGGCCGGGCGGGCGTTCCGGGATCGGCTGTACCTCCTCAACCTCCTCCACATCCACCGCTTCACCAGTGGGATCGGGAACGGTACTTTCGGGGGCAGCCTCCGGTTGCTCCTTCGCCTTGGGCAGCAGACTGTTCGGTACTTTGAATCGTGGGGGTTCGTTGAGGGGAGGAGACGCCGTGTTCGTCATCCGCCATTTCTGCAGGTTACAGCGGCGTCTCTCAATCTCCTCCAGTCCAGGTTGGAACAACTGCTTTAGGCGTGAGTTCTCCTCCCGAACCTCTAACAACGCCTGTTGCAGGTGCAGAATCGCATAGGCCTCGGATGCCGATGGCAGCTTGGCGGGGGCACGGGGCCTGCTTTCCTCCGCTGCTGCTCGCTCGGCTCCACACGTCCGGCCTCCATCATGTTCCAGAACAAACTCCTCTCTTTTGGAGACATCCGGTCTCTTCCGTGGAGGTGGGGTTTGCGTCTCCTCCTCCTCACAGGGAAGGTGAAGAGGAGGCGGACCTCCTTTGCTGTTGGGCAGGACCGCATGTTATAGTAGCACTTTGAGAGGACAGGCATTTTCTTCGCGCCACAGGGGGGTAGACGCCCACGAAGGTACGCCCACCTTCTTCTCCAGCGCCTGAGGGCGCGAATATGGCGACAAAAATGGCGATTTTGGCGCCAAAAGTGCAAACAGTCCTTTTTACAAAAACAAGTCCTTAGGCACGCAGGGCTCGCAATTTCGCGAGTTTGGTATCCTGTTCGTGACGCCAAGTTTAGTTGTGTCGACCCGCCACCACAATTGTGGGTTACCAGGGCAATGGGGTACTCAGAGCCGAGCCCGTAGAAGTCTATGGGGATTTTGTCACAGGTAGCTGTGGCTCGGTCTGTGGCCCGGGCGGTCTGGCGTATGTTGTTGGGGGATATATTTACAGGGGATAACTATATACAGTTCGTGACGCCACCTGTAGTATTCTGGTAATGGGTACCAGCGCTGCTGTAGATCTCTGAGGGGATGGTGTGGCAGCTAGATGTCAGGTCCCCTACAGGTGGGACTCTTCCCTCAAAGTCTGTTAAGATGGTGAAGTCGGGTGCCGGTAAATAACACAGTCTCACACAGTCAATGTCTTTCCATACCTTTACTTGCTGAATGTCAAGGCAGGTCCCGGGGAGGCTGATCCAAAGGGAGTGTATTTTGAGACGGCAGCTGGACAAGTTAGGGGCCTCCTTTATCTCCAATATGGCGAGTGCAACTAGCATGAAGCGTAGTTCCCTCAATCTTCAGCAATGCTTGCTGTAACTGCCCAGTCAGTGTAGTGTTAGGAGCCTTCCTGTGAAGGAGCTGAATACTTATGTAGTCCTGCAGAACTCCGAAGCCTTCACTCCCTCTGACCCCAGCTACGTACCGACTATAAGGGGCTTGTCTGCCGCGACCTAGGGTCCGGTAGATTCCTGGTTTTCCTGCCTCTGTGCCTGAAACAACAGCGACTCTTCGGTCCCCAGTGACCGGTAAACAGGGTGCTGGACTTAAGCAATCCTGTAGCACCAATTCTATAATCCACTTGCCTTTCGCCTTGTCCACGCTGGTAACATAAACATTCTCACTAGCCAGGGGTCGAGCAGTCACCTCCAATCTTTCTCCTTCCAACGAAGCCAGCCACAGATGCTCAGTTGTCACAGGCAGGAGCACGTCTCTGTACCTGATACTGTCCTTAGACAGGAACGCTGAAGTCTTTCTGTGCTGATACTCCTTCCTTTCTTCAATGTGTGCTGAGAGATAATCCAGCTCTGACCAGACTAAGGTATATCTCCAAAACCTATACCGGACTCCACTATTTGAACTGGTTATGAAGCAGGCTAGACTCCTCTCTCCTCTTTCCACAGAAGTCTAAGCTCTACTTCAAGCGTCTTCTCTGTCCAGAGACAGGACTAGACTCTTTTCAAAATCACCCTACACCCACTACTTTGACCACTCCCTAGAGCATACTTCACTACCCCAAGGGTGTGTCCAGTGTGTGTAGAATGAATGCATATTGAGCATTAAGCCGCCGTCTCGCCATACACTCCCAGGGTACTGCGTGTGCCCAACACCAGGGCTACACACAGTGATGGACACGTATTGGCCCTGACCTGATTGTTTGAGTGCATGAACAATGCGGTCTTTCACATGCAGGTGGAGGGCAGGGATGGCTTTTCTAGAAAAGAAGTGCCAACTGGGTAGGTCATAGCGTGGGACAGCGTAGGCCATGAGGTCTCTGAATGCTATGCTTTCAACCAAACGGGAGGGCATCATCTCTAATGAGATCAGTTTGGCAATGTAGGTGTTCAAACCCAGTGTACGCGGATGAGAGGATGAGTACTTTCTTGTCCTACTCAGAGTGTCAGGTAGAGTGAGCTGGACTTGAGAGCTGTATATGGGGGAACTAGCGATGGACATGACGGACTGAGAGGGGGTTGGTGATGGTGATTGTGGTGGTGGTGGTGATGGCCTAGATGCAATCTTTCGTTGCAAAAACATTCTGATTCCCTGACTGCTTTGGCCTTGCGACGACACCTCAACATTTCTTGCTGGTGGTGTGGGCTTACAGTGGGGGAAGCGATGGAGCATTGCTGGCTAACTTCAGTCGGAGCAGGTGCACATGTGGTACCTGAGGTTTTGTATTCCGTCTACGCTTGCAAGTGCATGTTCATTAAATGTCTAAGCATGCAACTGGTATTCAAATTTCTGAGATTTCTCCCTCGGCTAAAGGTCCTTCCTCACCTCTTACAGATAACCTTTACCTCGTCAATAGGATTTTGGGCAAAAAAGTGCCAAACTAGACTCTTCCTACTATGGTATAAATTTTCAGGGCCTGCACGCTGTGCTAATTTGACCGTCTGGCCAAGCTGTCCTGCAACGCTTTTTGTTTTTTTATCACCTTTTTGGACTGCTACGGGCCTGCCAGGTAACCGCTGCTGCAATGTCGATACCTGCTGTGGATCCTCCTCCTCTTCTGAGCTATTGCCAGCGGCACCCTCTTACCCCACTGGATGCCAATCCGGGTCAACAACTGGGTCATCCATCACCTCCTCTTCAATTTCATCTGCACCTTCCTCTGTGTTACAGTGTAAGGTGGTATAGTATGCAGGAAAGGGCACCTGAGTTTCATCAGTCACATTCTGGCTCAGTAGCCTGCGAGGGCAATGTAGTGCTCTGGTTGAATGTACCAGCAGAATCATATAGCAGTGGCTGTGCATCAGTGCACTCCATGTCAGATTGATCTTGGACTGGGGAATTCAGGATTTGACTTTGATAACCGAGGCATGGTATGTGAAAAGAGCTCCATGGAGTAATCTGAAGTGATCCCTGCCGCATCCTTCACTTTTGGTGGTGGTGAAGGACACAAGGAAAGGGGTTGTTCCTGACCAGAAGCCTGCACTGACGACTCTGTGCTTGGAGTTTTTGAGACTTCAGAAGAGGAGGCGATAGAGCTGGAGGCTGTTTCGGCAATGTAAGCTAAAACCTGTTCCTGATGCTCCGGCTTTAAAAGCGGTTTACGTACTCCCAGAAAAGGGAGCCTTCCAGGCCTTCTGGAGCCAGACAATGACGCAGGCTCAACACCTCCTGCCTTAGGTACTATTGTGCTTTTGGCACTACCAGCAGATGCACCACCACCACCACCATCAGTACCAGGTGGCCCCCCATTCCCACGTCTGCGGCCTCTTCCACCATACTTCCTCATGTTTGTGAAAATGTACCCAAAATACCAACAGATATGTGGTACTGTATCAGAAGCGTACAGCTGTATACGGTGAAGGTGAAAAATTTTAATCTCCGCATATATTTGCAGAGTAATAGACACAGACTCTCACAGACTCAGTATGGATTACACCAGAATATAAAAAGCAAAAAAGTGTACTGTATCAGAAGCGTACAGCCGTATACAGTGCTGGGGTAATTTTACATCTCTGTATATATTTCAGGAGTAACACACAGGCGCTAACAGGCTCAGTATGGATTACTCCAGAATATGAAAAGCAGAAAAAGTGTACTGTATCAGTAGCGTATAGCTGTATACAGTGTTGGGGTAATTTTAAGTCTCCGTATATATTTCTGGAGTTTCACACAGACGCTCACAGACTCTGTATGGAGTAGACCAGAATATGAAAAGCATAAAAAGTGTACTGTATCAGTAGCGTACAGCTGTATACAGTGTTGGGGTAATTTTAAATCTCCGTATATATTTCAAGAGTAACACACACGCTCACAGGCTCAGTATGGATTACACCAGAATATGAAAAGCAGAAAAAGTGTACTTTATCAGTAGCGTACAGCTATATACAGTGTTGGGGTAATTTTAAATCTCCGTATATATTTCAGGAGTTTCACACAGACGCTCACAGGCTCTGTATGGAGTAGACCAGAATATGAAAAGCATAAAAAGTGTACTGTATCAGAAGCGTACAACTGTATACAGTGTTGGGATAATTTTAAATCTCCGTATATATTTCAGGAGTAACACACACGCTCACAGGCTCAGTATGGAGTAGACTGTTATGTTTCGGTAGCTGAGGAGTGCAGGTAAAAAAGCAATACACCAGAGCAGTTGGAATCTATGAGATTGCAGTACCCTGACTAACCACCACAACTAGAGGCAGCCGTGGAGCGTTCCTACGTTGGTCCTAGACGCCTCGTCACAGCCTGAGAAACTAACTACACCTAAAGATAGAAAGAGGAAAGCTATCTTCCCCGGAGCAGATCCCCAAAGAACATAGAAAGCCCCCAAACATGTAATGGCGGTTAGACAAGAAGAAATACTGACACAGACAGAAAATAGTATGAGCAAACGTTGGGGCCCAAACTACCTAAATAGAAAAGGATAGGAAGGGCACTTACTGCAATCCCAAAAAACCCTGAAAAGCACCAACTCTACTAATTTCAAAATCACCTGAGATCACACGACCTCTACCACCTAAATTATTTCTCTGGTGTAACAAAATCAAAACAGCAGCCACTGAAAAAACTGGAAAAAGCAAATGTACAAACATCAGTGGCTGAACTAAACTGAGAGGGCAAAAGCCCCCGGAGGGGACCCTGAAGGCCCCCACAGAAGTGCAGGACAAAATGCAAAAATCAAGCAGAAAAACAAAAAGAAGAAAATGTCTTATCTGTTAGCAGGAGATGCAGACACGACACAGCAGGCTACAAAGGAAACAGGACTCAAGGATTGAGACCAGAACAATTGATCACCGGCAACCCTGATGGGAAGGCGACTCCCTTATATAAGACCAGTCAGTAACACCTGATTCCCACTCCTCACAATCTTCACTGGACAGTCCAGTACCACTTGTAAGCACCAGAGGGAGCCTCTGCTCAGAACTCAATTCAAGTCCATTCACAACAGTACCCCCCCCTTGAGGAGGGGTCACCGAACCCTCACTTGAGCAACCAGGTCGGTCAGGATGAGTTCTATGATACGCACGGATGAGTCTCCTAGCATGGATGTCCGAAGCAAACACCCAAGAATTGTCTTCCTGACCATAACCTCTCCACTTAACCAAATACTGGAGTTTCCGTCTAGAAAAACGAGAATTCAATATTTTCTCAACCACAAACTCCATATTGCCCTCAACCAGAACAGGGTCAGGAGGCAAAGCAGTAGGAACCACTGGCTCAACAAACCTCTTCAACAAGGACTTGTGGAACACGTTATGGATCTTAAATGTCCCTGGAAGAAGCAAACGAAAAGAAACAGGATTAAGAATCTCCATGATCTTATAAGGTCCAATGAACCTAGGCTTAAATTTAGGAGATGCCACTCTCATAGGAATATTTTTTGAGGACAACCAGACCAAGTCCCCCACTTTAAACCGAGAACCATCAGTCCTATGCCGGTTAGCAAACCGCTGGGCCCTCTCCTGAGAGAGGGACAACCTCTCCACTACCTGGTCCCAAACCTGTTGCATACGCTCCACAACAGAGTCAACACCTGGACAGACAGAAGCCTCCGTCTGTCCTGAAGAAAATCGAGGGTGAAACCCAGAATTACAGAAAAATGGAGACATCAAAGTGGCAGAGCTAGCCCTATTATTAAGAGCAAACTCAGCCAAAGGCAAAAAAGAGACCCAGTCATCCTGATCAGCAGACACAAAGCATCTTAGATAAGTCTCCAATGTCTGGTTTGTTCTCTCAGTTTGACCATTGGTCTGAGGATGAAACGCCGAGGAGAAAGACAATTGAACACCAAGTTTAGAACAAAAGATCCTCCAAAATCTTGAAACAAACTGGACTCCTCTGTCAGACACAATGTTCTCAGGAATGCCGTGTAAACGAACCACGTGCTGAAGGAACAAAGGCACCAATTCAGAGGAGGAAGGCAACTTAGGTAATGGCACAAGATGTATCATCTTGGAAAACCTATCACAAATCACCCAGATGACGGTCATTCTCTGAGAAACAGGGAGGTCGGAAATGAAATCCATAGAGATATGGGTCCATGGTCTCTTGGGCACAGGCAATGGCATCAACAAACCACTAGAGCGAGAGCAAGGCTTGGAGCGAGAGCAAGTCCCGCAGGACTGCACAAATTCCCTGACATCACGAGACAAGGTAGGCCACCAAAAGGACCGACTAACCAAGTCTCTGGTACCAAAAATTCCGGGATGACCGGCCAGCGCGGAACAATGAATCTCAGACATCACACTCTTTTTCCACTGGTCCGGGACAAACAATTTCCCAACAGGGCAGCGCTCGGGCCTATCCTCCTGACACCCCTCCAGAGCCAGTCTCAAATTGGGCGAGATGGAGGAAAGAACTACACCTTCTTTCAAACTAACAGAAGGATCAGATAACTCAGGAGAGTCCGCAAGGAAACTCCTCGAGAGGGCATCCGCCTTAACATTCTTAGTGCCAGGAAGAAAGGAAACCACAAAATTAAAATGTGTGAAAAACAAGGCCCACCTGGCCTGTCTAGGATTAAGTCGCTTGGCTGATTCCAGATAAACCAGATTCTTATGGTCCGTAAGGACCACCACCTGATGTTTGGCTCCCTCCAGCCAATGTCTCCACTCTTCAAAAGCCCACTTCATGGCCAATAACTCCCGATTACCCACGTCATAATTACGTTCAGTAGGAGAAAATTTTCGAGAGAAAAAGGCACAAGGGTTACTTTTAGAGGTCTCTGGATCTTTTTGGGACAAAACGGCACCTGCCCCAATTTCAGAGGCATCAACCTCTACCTGAAATGGCAGAGAAACATCAGGCTGCCGTAGAACAGGAGCAGAAGTGAATCTCTGCTTAAGTTCCTGAAATGCAGAGACTGCCTCAGGAGGCCAATTCACCACATCAGAACCCTTTTTGGTCAAATCAGTTAAAGGTTTAACAATAACCGAGAAATTACCAATAAATTTACGATAAAAATTGGCAAAACCCAAAAATCTTTGAAGAGCCTTTAATGAAGTAGGTTGGACCCAATCACAGATGGCCTGAACCTTGACCGGGTCCATTTCAATAACAGATGGGGACAAAATGAATCCCAAAAATGAGATCCTCTGTACGCCAAAAAGACACTTTGATCCCTTCACATACAGAGCATTCTCTCTCAAAATCTGGAATACAGTTCGAACATGTTTCACATCAGAGTCCCAGTCATTGGAAAAAATCAAGATATCATCCAAATAAACAATCAGAAATTTATCCACAAAATCCCTGAAAATGTCATTCATCAAGGACTGGAAGACAGAAGGAGCATTAGTGAGCCCAAAGGGCATCACAAGGTACTCAAAATGCCCCTCAGGGGTATTAAATGCCGTCTTCCATTCATCCCCGTGCTTAATGCGAATAAGGTTATATGCCCCCCTGAGGTCAAGCTTGGTAAACCAAGTAGCGTTTTTCACCCTGGAAAACAGGTCAGAAATCAAGGGTAACGGATATTGATATTTCACAGTAATATTGTTCAAAAGACGATAATCAATACACGGCCTTAATGAACCATCCTTTTTGGCCACAAAGAAAAAACTGGCACCTAAGGGTGAAAAGGATGGTCTGATATGACCCTTCTCCAATGACTCCTTGATATAAGACCGCATAGCGTCATGTTCAGGTACAGACAAGTTAAAAAGGCGACCTTTAGGGAATTTACTACCAGGCACTAATTCAATAGCGCAGTCATAGCTCCTATGGGGAGGCAAGGATGCAGATTTACTTTCGCTAAACACATCAGAAAAATCAATCAAAAAGTCAGGAACATCCTGAGCCTGGGGGGAGGCAGAAAAAACAGGAGTGTTGGTATTAACACATTGGCAGCCCCAACTGGTTACAGACACAGATTTCCAATCCAAAACAGGATTATGAGACTGTAACCAAGGGAAACCCAGTACGATAATGTCATGCAGATTATACAGAACCAAAAATTTGCAGCTCTCCTGATGATCAGGTTCAACCCTCATTATCACCTGAGTAGAGAACTGAGGTTTATTCTCAGCCAAAGGGGTAGAATCGATCCCCAGTAGGGGAATAGACTTCCGTAGGGGTATCAAGGGAAACCCACAACGTTTAGCAAAATCAAAATCCATCAGGTTAATAGCTGCTCCCGAATCAACGAAAGCCTGAGCAGAAAATGAGGACAGAGAGCATATCAGAGTAACAGTTAATAAAAACTTAGTCTGAACACTACCCAAGACAACTGAGCGTGCAAAACGTCTTCCCCGCTTAGGGCAGACTGAAATAGCATGAGAGGCATCACCACAGTAGAAACATAACCCATTGCGCTTTCGAAACTCATGACGCTGTGCCCCAGAAACCACTCTATCACACTGCATGGATTCAGAAGCAGGTTCACAAGGCAACACTATTCCACGCATACTTCTCCGCTCACGCAAACGTCTGTCAATTTGAATCGCTAATGACATAGAATCATTGAGACCAGAGGGGACAGGGAATCCCACCATAACATCCTTTACATTATCTGACAGACCCTTCCGAAAAAGGGCTGCCAAAGCGTCGTCATTCCATTTGGTCAGGACTGCCCACCTACGGAATCTCTGACAGTATAACTCAGCGTCATCAAGCCCCTGATTTAATGCCAACAAGGCTTTTTCATCTTGATCAGTGACATTAGGCTCATCGTACAATAACCCCAAGGCCTGAAAAAATGCATCAACATCACTCAAAACAGGATCCCCAGGTGTCAGGGAAAAAGCCCAATCCTGATGATCGCCGCGCAGGAGAGAGATGACAATTTGAACCTGCTGCGCTGCGTTCCCTGAGGACTTAGATTTTAAGGCAAAAAACAATTTACAATTATTTTTGAAATTCAGAAACTTGGCTCGATCCCCCAAAAACAAATCTGGCATGGGAACCCTAGGTTCCACAACAGGCAACCTAGCAAGATAGGTAGCAATACTCCGAACCTCAGTGGCAAGCTGATCCACACGGCCAGACAACTGTGCAAACTCCATTGAGAGAAAAAAAAAATCCTCCCCAGCACCCAGAGATACAGAGGGAAAAAAAAAAAAAAAAAATGCAACAAACAGAAAAATATCTCTGACAACTCTGACAACCTTTTTTCTTTCACAATATTCTTTCCCTTCTGTGAGTACCATACAATTTTCAATTTTTTGGCCGGTGATACTGTTATGTTTCGGTAGCTGAGGAGTGCAGGTAAAAAAGCAATACACCAGAGAAGTTGGAATCTATGAGATTGCAGTACCATGACTAACCACCACAACTAGAGGCAGCCGTGGAGCGTTCCTACGTTGGTCCTAGACGCCTCGTCACAGCCTGAGAAACTAACTACACCTAAAGATAGAAAGAGGAAAGCTATCTGCCCCGGAGCAGATCCCCAAAGAACATAGAAAGCCCCCAAACATGTAATGGCGGTTAGACAAGAAGAAATACTGACACAGACAGAAAATAGTATGAGCAAACGTTGGGGCCCAAACTACCTAAATAGAAAAGGATAGGAAGGGCACCTACTGCAATCCCAAAAAACCCTGAAAAGCACCAACTCTACTAATTTCAAAATCACCTGAGATCACACGACCTCTACCACCTAAATTAGTTCTCTGGTGTAACAAAATCAAAACAGCAGCCACTGAAAAAACTGGAAAAAGCAAATGTACAAACATCAGTGGCTGAACTAAACTGAGAGGGCAAAAGCCCCCGGAGGGGACCCTGAAGGCCCCCACAGAAGTGCAGGACAAAATGCAAAAATCAAGCAGAAAAACAAAAAGAAGAAAATGTCTTATCTGTTAGCAGGAGATGCAGACACGACACAGCAGGCTACAAAGGAAACAGGACTCAAGGATTGAGACCAGAACAATTGATCACCGGCAACCCTGATGGGAAGGCGACTCCCTTATATAAGACCAGTCAGTAACACCTGATTCCCACTCCTCACAATCTTCACTGGACAGTCCAGTACCGCTTGTAACCACCAGAGGGAGCCTCTGCTCAGAACTCATTTCAAGTCCATTCACAACAGTAGACCAGAATATGAAAAGCAGAAAAAGTGTACTGTATCAGTAGCGTATGGCTGTGTACAGTGTTGGGGTAATTTTTAATCTCCGTATATATTTGAGGAGTAACACACAGATGCTCTCTCAGTTTGGATTTGACCGTAATACAGAAGGGAGAAAAAAGGTACTGTATTAGAAGATACCAGCTGTATACGGCTTAGGGGAAAATTTAAATCTCCGTGTATATTTCCGGAGTCACACACAGACGCTCTCTCAGTATGGATTTTACCGTAATACACAAGGCAGAAAAACGGTACTGTATCAGAAGATACCAGCTGTATCCGATTTTTGTGGAAAATTTAAATCTCCGTATATATTTCCGGAGTCACACACAGTTAGTCAGCATGTATTTGTCCATGATACCAGCCGGTACACGGTAGTGTGAGGAGCATGCAGCTCCATACGGTGTGGGAAAAAATGAATGCTCGGTAACTGTGCAGAAAAAAAGAATAAAAGTATTAGTGCTGTGTAGGTGCTGTGTTAAAAAGCAGTCTGCACAGCAGTGTACACACAGCAATACAGCTAGCAGGCAGCCTAATAATCAGCTCTGCTGCTGCAAACAAGAAATTCTTCCCCTGTCACTGGCAGGCAGCCTAATAATCAGCTCTGCTGCTGCACATAATAAATTCCTCCTCTGTCACTGGCAGGCAGCCTAATAATCAGCTCTGCTGCTGCACACAAGCAATTCCTTCCCTGTCACTGGCTCGCAGCCTTAGAACTAGCGCTGCTGCACACAACAAAATCCTCCCCTGTCACTGCATACTAACTGTACAGCTAATCGCTGTCAGCACAAGCACAGAATTAGTTTTTTTTTTCCTGCCTAACGCTCTCCCTACTGAGAACCAGCGCCAGAAACTCTCCCTATGCTAAGATCGGCAGAAGTAAAATGGCGGTCGGCGGTGAGGGCTTTTATAGGCACTGTGACGCCACACAAAGCAAGCCAATCACTGCAATGCCCTTCTCTAAGATGGTGGTGGCCGCTGCCCATGTCTTCGCGTTGCCCACAGTGTGCGTCCTTGCTCATTGGCTGAGAAAAGGCCCTTAAAGCATTATGAAAAACCGACTTTGGTGCTCGGATCGCCGAACGCATGGCCGACCTCAAGCTATGGTCGGGTTTCGCTCGGCGAAAGCCGACTTTGGCAAAAGTCGGTGTTTTTTGAATCTGACCGACCTGTTTCTCTCAACTCTAGAGGATATGTGAGCAGTCATTCCCACCCATCTCTTTTGACTGCTTGTAAAACCCAGCCCTGAAATAACCTATTAACTTCTCAGCACTATATGTGCAGGAGCCTGCTTTCCCGGGCCTACATCACCGAAGCTACCAAACTCGAAGATACATATCTCTCCTCAAGAACCTGTCTGGCTGCAATCTTACATACCCCCCTTTGCCCAGACCTGGTGGGCTTGGCACCTTCTGCCATCAAATGGTGGACTCTCGACAGAGCTTCAGCTTTGCCATACAGTTTCATGGACTATGCTCTACATGGAAGTTAAAATCCTGCAGGGCTAGGAACCACCTGGTCACTCAGGCATTTTTCCCTTTCTTCTTCCTCATCCACTTTAGTGGGGCATGGTCTGACACTAGCCTGAATTTTCTGCCTTAGGCCGGAGTCACACTGGCGACAGAATCGGACGACTGCAATACGATGAAATATCGCATTGCAGTCTGCCCTATGTTAATCTAGGGAGCAGCTCCCAGTATCAGATTTTTTGTGGTCCGTTTTAACGTCCGAGTGCAATCGCAGCATGCTGCGATTGTCACCGATTGTGGGTCGACTATCGCCAATGCAAGTCTATGGGAGCGATGAAAAATCGGATTACAAACGGACCGCACGTGTGACTTGCGATGAAATCGCACCACTAACCCAGGTGCCAGGAAATTGCATCAGGATAATTGCCAGGAAGGGCTGACATGCTAATTAGGCTACGAAAATTCAAACCCAAACAGGAAACCGCCTCCACGGAGTCCAGAACCATGGCCAGTCACATCAATGTGGAGATGTTGATCGTTCTGGTCCAGGAGAGACCAGAACTTTGGGACCAGCGGGATCCCAATTATTCCAACCGGTCGCGGAAGGACGCAGCTTGGCAGAGAATATGTGGACAGATGTTTCCTGATTTTGGCGACAGGTCTAGGGAGGACCAAGAACGCATCAGTAAGTAACGTATGAAAACACTTACAATACTGTATGATTACTCAGTATCCACCACCAACAATGTGTTATAATGTGCCTCTACCCTTATATGTGAAACAGAAATGTGGCCACTGGCCAAAAATACAGTTATGACTGTTGAACCCCCAGTGCTATGTCAGTACTCCAAGCACATTAGAATATTTATCTCCAACTGCAATGGTCGCCAACTGACCCTTAAAAATGTTTGCCTACGCAAAAAATGCGTAGGTGAATTACTTAATATGTGTCCCTTTTGTTAATCCCATCGCTGTGTCCCAAATAAATGGTCATTATTGTGACACATATGTCATCGAGCTTTGTCTGAACCCCTGTAATATGAACTTCTTAGATTACCTACATACAATTTGTAGTGTTGTTCTGTACCCCTAAAAGGCAAATAAATGATAACATTGTTGTTATACGTTACTTATGTTTTTAGTACATTACAAGGCCAGATAAGTTAAATTTTTCCTTGTATCCGTTACTTTTTCAGTGTCAGATGTTACAAGGCGTTGGCACAGCTGTAGAGACTGCTACAGGCGAGAGAGACAGCTGAGGGGGCGCAGTGGGGCAGCAGCAAGCAGCAAAAGAAAATATGTATATTATGATAGACTCAATTTTCTGGCTCCAGCTATGGATTTGCGACCGTAAGTTCATGTCTGTACAAAGTGTATTGCTATATTTTTAATGAAATTTTAATAAAAATATTTTCTTCTCTAGCACCGAGTCAAACCTTACAGAGAGAGAGGCAGCTTCTGACTCAGAAGCAGTGATCGATCCCGTGGGGGATGTTGAGGAGTCTGGCCAGTCATCAGCAGCATGTGCAGCAGCAGCAGCATCACCACCACCACCAGCAGTGGAGTCAGAGAGCTTGCCTCTAGAGTCCCAAGACCCTCCCCTCAGCAGCAGCCCTGGTAGGCCCCAGGATGTGGCTTCGCCTCCTGCTGTAGTGTCACGGCGACCCAGGCGTAGAAGAGAAGGAGTTGGTTCTGGCACAAGGAGGCAGGTGGACAGAGGAGTTCTTGACTACTTGTCCAGTGTTGCCCATGATGATGGGGAGGAGGCATTTGGGCGCAGTCTGGCTCGGTACCTCAGGGCCATTCCCCGACAGCACAGACTGCGGACCAGAGCTGGGCTCCAAATTGTGCTGGATGCAGGAACCCCACCAAATGATCCAAACAACTTTCTAGATTTACTGGAATGGTGGCAAGGTTCCAGTGAAAATCGCCTTCGTTTGATGGGAACCCAGGAAGGGGAGTCTGCATCAGCCTCTGATCAGCCTCCTCCTCATCATCATGCTCCTCCTCCACCTCCTCCTTGTGTATCACAGAGACCAACTCCTCCTCCTCTAAGTGAGTCCTACCAAAGTGTCACACAACATGTACCACACATGGGACACAGTGGCCATTCACAATATGCCCACTCGACCATACCCAATGTTCAATGCTGGCCACAACATGGGTATGGTCGACATGGGCATTTTGGGGCTACAGTGTAAGTGGGCAGTCATATTATGACTACCCACAACAGTTCCCAACCTTCCCTTACCCAAACCCCCATACAGAGCAAGCACCAAGCAGCCAGCAAAGTGCACACTCAGCAAGCCACCACTCATGGTGACACAGTGGCTGGAGAGCAGTCTAGGCAGCCCTCACAATCTGGCCCTCCACCTTCACCACCCCACACCTACCACCAGTTATAGGTGTAATGTATTTTTTTGTTATTTGTTGGAAGTTCTGAACATTATAAATTATTTTACTGCTGCAAGTTTCTCAGGAAATATGTTGAATACAGTTTATGACACATGAGTCTTTTGTCAATATGTTTACAGCGAGAAAACATGACCTAATACATAAAAAAATGTTTTGACTCGCATTAATTGTATGTGATTATTTCTATATGTAGGTGTTTATGTTAAAATGTTATGGTCTGCCTATAACTTACACACAATATGACACCAAAACAAACACAACATATACAATTAATTGAGCAGAAAGATCTTTATCACAGAGCAACATAGGCACACTACATGTGTAATAATGCCTCCTCTTGCCAGGCAGTAGCACCCTCAGGGGACACAAAATATTGAGTCAACACATCACGTACTTTTAGGCCTGATGGTGGACGACGGGGATGGATGGGTGGTGACATAGGCAAAGAGACATTCACAGAGGCTAACTCATCCACATGTTGTGAGGAGCATTCATGGATTCTACCAAAATTATGTAGGACCACACATGCTTTCAGGACCACATTAACATTGTCTTCACTGAGTTGAATTGCAGATTGAAGTACCCGCCATTTAGCACTAAGAATTCCAAATGTGCACTCCACCAGCCGCCGAGCACGTGACAGGCGACAATTAAAAATTCTACGCCGATGGGTGAGATAGCGACGGGGATATGGCCTCATTACATTACTGGGTTAATTGAAATGCCTCATCTGCAACTATAACATAAGGCACATGTTCTGGAATAGAGTCTGTAAGTTGACTTGCTGGTGGTAGGTCCAGTTGGTTATTGCGTATCCGCCTACCCATTATGGAAGTATTGAAGACTCTGGAGTCTCCAGTCCTTCCATAGGCCCCAATGTCTACAATTATAAATTTGTAGTTTGTGTCGACCAAGGCCAACAAAACTATTGAAAAATATTGTTTGTAATTGAAGAATTGGGAGCCTGAGTTAGGAGGTTTACGAACACGTATGTGCTTGCCATCCAGGGCTCCTATACAGTGTGGAAACTGGCAATTATCGGCAAAACCCTGTGCTATCCTCAACCAGTTACTCATTTTTGGCTCAGGCATGACGTCTTCATGTAGTCTGTCCCAAATTTCCACACAAGTTGACCGCACAATGCCTGAAATTGTTGATCGCCCTATTAAGAACTCTAAGTGCAGAGCAGCGTAGGACATGCCAGTAGAAAGGAACCTGTAACACACATAGAACATAGAACATGGAGAAATCAGCACCAAAAACAACAAACACAGCATGCACAACACTTACAATGCTTTAGTTTGTTAGAGCACACATGCTGGAAATTATATTACAAGACATGCCTTCTGTGGAATACACCAAACGCAATAATTTAGATAGGTAAGCTTCAGAAATACATTAGTCACATGATAATTTTCCAAGAAGTGTGCTCCAACACTTGCAAAGTGACTATGTCGAGGCAAATATCACCAACATATCGTTGACACACATACCTTATTGATAGGAGAAGGCGTTCCTCAGCAGAAATTGCTTTTCTCATCCTGGTGTCCTGAAATGTGATCCCAGGGCGCACAATGTCAAGCAACTATCAAAGGTAGCAATGCTCATTCGACAATATTGGAAAAACTTATCTCCATGGCTACGCAGTGACAAATATAGGCGTGGAAAATGGCCTTTTGTTAATCTTCTTGTCAAAAGTGGATGTACCCACATTGTTGTGCGTCTTCTGGGATCTGGTATTACACGATATGGCTCCCCAAAACGTCTGGATAGAACCCAATGGAACAGCACACGCTCAGTGTGAGAAAATCTGAGTGTGTCGCTCATGTTTGGATAAAGCAGCTAGCAAGCACTAAGCACAAGGAACAAAATGACACCAGTGCAAAGGTGGGAGAGTCACACCTGTAGCAGAGCACTTAAATATAGCTCTGCCTGATGATTTAAATGAGTATCAGGCCTCAAAACCGTTATTGGTCCTTTTTGGTAAGCTGCAACAAAAAAACGGTGGTCGGATGAAAATCGGATGTTTCAAGGTACACACACATGCGACTAAATCGCATCTTTGAAGGAAAATCGGATGCCAGGCGGATGTGTGATGTCTACATTTTGGTCCGATAATCGACCGACTAAAACGGTCCAATTTTTTGTAGTTGTGTCTGACTCCGGCCTAAGAGGTAGTATCTTAGAATATCCAACGTCCACTTGATGGCCAAACATTCCTTCTCCACTATGGAGTATTTTTTCTCGCAGAATGACAATTTCTGTCTTAAATACATTATAGAGTGCTCTTCCCTGTTCACCTCTTGTGATAGCGCATCACCCAGCTCAACATCTGACGCTTCGTTATGGACCACAAACTCCTTAGACAAATCTGGTGCCACCAACACTGGCTGTTTACACAGGGCTAGCTTCAGTTCCTGGAAGGCCATCTCAGCTTCTGGAGACTACTTAGCCATAGCCGACTTCGTCCCTTTAAGGAGGTCCGTCAGAGGAGTGGCTATCATGGTGAAACAAGGGATAAACCAGCTTTAGCAGCCCACGATGCCTAGGAATGTTTTGACCTGTTTCTTTGGTAGAGGTAGTGGCCAACTCTGGATCGCCTCAGCTTTATTTATTTGGAGCTTCATTTTGCCCCTGCCTATGACATAGCTCAAGTATTTAGCTTCCTCCAATCCCATGGCACATTTCTTCGGCTTTATAGAAAACATTGCCTTCCGTAGAACATCAAGTACCACTTGGACTTTCCTTAGATGCCTCCCCAATCCTGGCTGAAGATCACATAATCCAGGTAGGTCGTTGCGTAAATATTTAATACCATACCCTTGTACTAATTAGAGTGACACAGGTCAAAGAGTTTTTTAGAAAAATAGCAAATTTTATTACACATAAGCTAAAATTACACACAGTAACTGAGCAACTTACTAAGCAGGCTAAATGATCAGAGGAACACATAATCAAAATTTAAACAGGACATTGTAATGAACATGACGAAGAAGCGGTGAAACGCGCGTTGAGGCGGTAGGCCCAGGGGAGCTCTTATCTTATTTATTCCAGATGTAAGTACGGACATTTTATATAGAGAGGCTGTTATTTGCAAGCTTTGCAGCAATGATAGTATGGCTTAACCTAATATCCTCACATGATAATATCAGGGTGGGAGTTAATAGCGGTATTATGGCCAATTAATATGTGGATCAGGTATTCCTTAATATAGGGACCGGCGTCCGTTACATTTAAACAGCACACTTACCATAGATATGGGGTTTTGTATAGATTGTAATATTTGGGTTGAATGTCCCTTACTTTTGTTGTTGCTGCTAAATATATTTGATATAAAGCTTGAAGGTATTATATTTAGAAAGCCACGCCATTTATAACTCAGTGTTGCAATTTATAATAGTATTCAGTGGATGGAGGAGGAGATTTTGAATTTTTGTAAAAAATAAATTGTAATATAAATAACCTTCTTCGCCTATTTAATAGAGATATTTGCACATGAGTTGCTGGACCATATGTTCATTACAATGTCCTGTTTAAATTTTGATTATGTGTTCCTCTGATCATTTAGCCTGCTTAGTAAGTTGCTCAGTTACTTTGTGTAATTTTAGCTTATGTGTAATAAAATTTGCTATTTTTCTAAAAAACTCTTTGACCTGTGTCACTCTAATTAGTACAAGGGTATGGTATTAAATGTTGATCTGAGTTTAGGATTTGAGTACATGCCATTATTTAAGGGAAGTACTATATTCATCGTTGCGTAAATATTGTGGGAAGTTAGGATCCAGTTCTTGGCTCTTTGGAAGGTGGCTGGACCTCCTTTTAACCCAAACGACATCCTTGTGGACTGGAAGCATCAATCTGGCATTGAGAAGGCAGTCTTCTCCTTGATGTCTTGAAACATGGGAATTTGCCAATACCCTTTGTGAGGTCAAGGGTGGTAATGTACTGGTCCGGCCCTTGCCTTGCAATCAATTCATCGACATGGGGAGTTGGGTACGTATCAAACTTAGAAACCTCATTCAGCTTCCTATAATCATTGCAAAACTGCCATTCCCCATATGGTTTCAGCGCTAAGACTATTGGACTGGTCCAGTCACTCTTGTACTCTTCAATGACTCATTGGACCAGCATCCGCTTCACCTCTTTTGTAAATACCTCTCGGCATGATTCGGGAATCCGATAAGACTTCAAGTTTACCCGAACATGTGGCTCCATCAGAACCTCATGCTCTATGATCTGAGTGCAACGTGATCTCTGTTCCGATGTAGCAACTCTCAGCACTGTTGCTTTTTGGCACATTACAGAGTCTCTGACATCTTAACATCTTCCACTTCAGCTTCAGACTTAACCATCAAACATTGAGCTTCCACGGGATCCCTATCTCGCCATGGCTTAATCAGGTTGACATGATACACCTGGTAGGGCTCCCTTCTCCCTGGTTGGTGGACTTTACGTCAACTTTACTTTTTCAATTATATCATAGGGGCCCTGCCACTTGGCCAGGAATTTTCTCTTCACCGTAAGTACCAGCACCAGTACACGATCCCCAGGGTTGAAGTGTCTCACATTTGCCGATCTATTGTACACCCTCTCCTGTGCCTCTTGTGCTTTGAGGAAGTGTTCTTTCACGATGGGCATCATCTCAGCAATTCTCTCTTGCATCTGGGCCACATGTTCGATTACACTCCTGTAGGGTGTAGACTCTGCCTGCCAGGTCTCCTTCACTACGTCCAGGAGCCTATGGGGGTGTCGACCATGCAAGAGTTCAAAAGGGGAGAATCCAGTAGAGGCTTGTGGGACTTCTCTGATGGAGAACAGAAGGTACGGCAGTAGACAGTCCCAGTCTTGGACGTCCTTCTCTACTACCTTCTTCAACATGGCCTTCAAGGCTTTATTAAACCTTTCCACCAAGCCATTCGTCTGTGGATGGTAGACTGAGGTCCGGAGTTGTGTGATTTGCAGGGTTTTGCACAACTCCTTGGTGGAGGAATTTCTTAGTGGTACGGCCTCTGGATATCGAGCAGCATAGTCCAGTACCACCAAGATATACTGATGCCTTCTGGCAGACTTGACAAGGGGTCCCACTAGGTCAGGGGTGGGCAATTAATTTTCCCAAGGGGCCACATGAGAAACCATGACTGTTGTGGAGGGCCGAACCAATAGCTTGAAATTGAGTAGAATTAACATTAATTTATTAATTGTATCACTTAATATTGAGCAGAATTAAGTATGCTAACACCCCCTATATATCTTTGAAACCAAGTACAGCCCCTTCTGTATATCATATGAACCCCCCACAACCCTTTATATACAGCACGAGCCTCGCACAGCCTCTCCATATTCAGCATGTGCCTCACACAGCCTCCCCATATACTGCATGAGCCTCACACAGCCTCCGCAAATATGGCATGAGTCTCACACAGCCTCCCCATATGCGGCATGAGCTCTAAACAGCTTCCCCCATAAGCAGCATGAGCCCCACACAACCTCTCTATATACAGCATGAACCCCACACAGCCTCCCTATATACAGCATGAGCCCCACACAGCCTCCCCATATATTGCATGAGCCCCACACATCCTCCCGTATATATAGCACACTCCCCACACAGCCTCCCCATATACAGCATGAGCCCCACACAGCCTCCCTATATACTGCATAAGCCCCACACAGCCTCCCCATATACTGCATGAGCCCCACACAGCCTCCCCATATACTGCATGAGCCCCACATAGCCTCCCCATATACTGCATGAGCCTCACAGTCTCCCCATATACTGCATGAGGCTCCACACAGCCTCCCCATATACTGCATGAGGCCCCCACAGCCTCCCCATATACTGCATGAGCCCCAAACAGCCTCCCTATATATGCATGAGTCCCACACAGTCTCCCCATATACTGCAGGAACCCCACACAACCTCCCTATATATACTGCATGAACCCCACAATGTCTCCATATACTGCATGAGGCCCACACAGCCTTCTGTTGTGAACACTTTTAATCTGACTTCTGAGTTTGGGTTCCCTCTAGTGGGTGTAGCTGGTAATGAAGCTGCCCTGGCTAACAGAAGTCTCCCACCTGACAGGGATGATTGGCAGTTAGGTGTTGCTGACTGGGGAGATTTAAGTGAGCAGCCTTCCCATGATTCTTGCCGGTGATTGTTTTTCTTCCTGAGCCATTTGGAAGTCTGCTTGCTCCTTGCTGTATCCTGCAACTTTCAGATAAGTTATTTTGCTGTTTATTTCTGTGGCATTTGTTTACCCTTTTGCTTTGCTTAGTTTTCTGCCCTGTTGGAGTCAGTTCAGCCAGGTCCACTGCGGGGGCCGTTGCAGGACTCTGTTCTCATTTGCCACAGCTTATGCATATCTAGTTCCCTGTTATTTCAGCATCTGTTGTTTGCAGCCTGTTCACACCAGAGTTCTGATTTAGCGGGGGTGAGGTCGTGTGGCCTCAGTTTTTTTGTATATTAGCATGTTGGAATTTTTCTTAGGGTTTTTGCTGGATTGCAGACAGTATATTTTCTGTCTTGTTCTATCTAGACAGTTTGGGCCCCAGCTGTTATGAATGTGCTAGAGATGGTTTCTGAGCAGAGGCTGCCTCTGGTGGTTACAGACAGTACTGAACCTTTCAGCGAGGAATGGCAATCTGGGATCACGGACTGGTCTGATATAAGGGAGGTTCCCTCCCATGATGGTTGCCGGTGATCAATTGTTCTTGTCTCAATTGTGGTTCCTGGTTCATTTGGAAGCTTGCTGAGTCTTGCCTGCATCTTCTGCTATCAGATAAGATATTTTCTGCTTTTATTTTTGTGCTTGCTTTTTGCATTGTTCCCTGCACTTCTGTGGAGGTCAGCCAGGTCCCCTCCGGGGGCTTGTGCTCCTCTCAGTTTATCTTGAGCCACTGTTGTTTGTTCATTTGCTTTTTCCTGTTTTTTCAGTGGCTGCGGCTTAGTTTTATTACACCAGAGAACTGATTTAGGTGGTAGAGGTCGTGTGATCTCAGGTGTTTTTGCAATCAGAAGAGTTGGAATTTTTTAGGTTTTTTTTTGGATTGCAGTGAGTATCCTTTCCTGTACTTTTCTGTCTAGACAGATTGGGCCCCAGCGTTTGCTCATTCTATTTTCTGTCTGTGTCCGTGCTTCTTATTGTCTAACCACCATTACATGTTTGGGGGCTTCCTATTTTCTTTGGGGATCTGCTCCGGGGCAGATAGCTTCCATCTTTCTGCCTTTAGGTATAGTTATCTCTCAGGCTGTGACGAGACGTCTAGGATCAACGTAGGAACGCTCATCGCTACCTGTAGTTGTGTGGTTAGTTCAGGTTACTGCAATCCAATAGGTTCCAGCCTCTCTGGTGTATTGCCGTTTTTGCTTATTCTCCTCAGCTACCAAAACATAACAGTATCACCGGCCCAAACTGAAAATTATATGGTACTCATAGAAGGGAAAAATAGTGTGGAAAAAAAAAAGTTGTCAGAGTTGTCAGAGATTTTTTTTTCCCTGTTTGTTGCATTTTTTTCCCTCTTTTTCTCTGGGTGCTGAGGAGGATTTTTTTTTCTCTCAATGGAGCTTGCACAGTTGTCTGGCCGTGTGGATCAGCTTGCCACTGAGGTTTAGGAGTATTTCTACCTATCTTGCTGGGTTGCCGGTTGTGGAACCTAGGATTCCCATGCCAGATTTGTTTTTGGGGGATCGGGTTAAATTTCTGAATTTCAAAAATAACTGTAAGTTGTTTTTTGCCTTAAAGCCTAAGTCCTCAGGGAACACAGCACAGCAGGTTCAAATTGTCATCTCTCTCCTGCCCGGCGATCCTCAGGATTGGGATTTTTCCCTGACACCTGGGGACCCTGTTTTGAGTGATGTTGATGCATTTTTTCTGGCTCTGGGGTTATTGTACGATGAGCCTAATGTCACTGATCAAGCTGAAAGAACCTTGTTGGCATTAAATCAGGGGCTTGAGGACGCTGAGTTGTACTGTCAGAAATTCCGAAAATGGGCAGTCCTAACCAAATGGAATGATGATGCTTTGGCAGCCCTTTTTCGGAAGGGGCTGTCAGAGAATGTAAAAGATGTTATGGTGGGTTTCCCTGCTCCCTCTGGTCTCAATGATTCTATGTCATTAGCGATTCAAATTGACAGACGTTTGCGTGAGCGTAGAGGTATGCGTGGAATAGTGTTGCGACAGACGTTTGCGTGAGCGTAGAGGTATGCGTGGAATAGTGTTGCCTTGTGAGCCAGCTTCTGAACCCATGCAGTGTGATAGAGTGGCTTCTGGGGCACAACGTCATGAGTTTCGAAAACGCAATGGGTTATGTTTCTATTGTGGTGACGCCTCTCATGCTATTTCTGTCTGCCCTAAGCGGGGAAGACGTTTTGCACGCTCAGTTGTCTTGGGTAGTGTTCAGACTAAATTTCTGTTGACTGTTACCCTGATTTGCTCCCTGTCCACATTTTCTGCTCAGGCTTTTGTTGATTCAGGAGCAGCTATTAACCTGATGGATTTTGACTTTGCCAAATGTTGTGGGTTTCCCATGATACCCCTGCGGAAGTCTATTCCCCTACTGGGCATTGATTCTACCCCTTTGGCGGAGAATAAACCCCAGTTTTCTACTCAGGTGATGAGGGTTGAACCAGATCATCAGGAGAGTTGCAAATTTCTGGTGCTGTATAATCTGCATGACATTATTGTACTAGGTTTCCCTTGGTTACAGTCTCATAATCCTGTTTTGGATTGGAAATCTGTGTCTGTGACCAGTTGTGGTTGCCAATGTGTTAATGCCGACACTCCTGTTTTTTCTGCATCTCCCGAGTCTCAGGATGTTCCTGACTTTTTGACTGATTTTTCGGATGTATTTAGTGAAAGTAAATCTGCATCCTTGCCCCCTCACAGGAGCTATGATTGCACTATTGAATTAGTGCCTGGTGGTAAATTTCCTAAAGGTCGCCTTTTTAACTTGTATGTACCTGAACACAATGCTATGCGATCTTATATCAAGGAGTCATTGGAGAAGGGTCATATCAGACCATCCTCTTCACCCTTGGGTGCCGGTTTCTTCTTTGTGGCCAAAAAGGATGGTTCATTGAGGCCGTGTCTTGATTATCGTCTCTTGAATAAAATCACTGTGAAGTATCAATATCCATTACCCTTGATTTCTGACCTGTTTTCCAGGGTGAAAAGTGCTAGTTGGTTTACCAAGCTTGACCTCAGGGGGGCGTATAACCTTATTCGCATTAAGCACGGGGATGAATGGAAGACGGCGTTTAATACCCCAGAGGGGCATTTTGAGTATCTAGTGATGCCCTTTGGGCTCACTAATCCTCCTTCCGTCTTTCAATCCTTCCTGAATGATATTTTCAGGGATTTTGTGGATAAATTTCTGATTGTTTATTTGGATGATATCTTGATTTTTTCAATGACTGGGAATCTCATGTGAAACATGTTCGGACTGTGTTCCAGATTTTGAGAGAGAATGCACTGTATGTGAAGGGATCAAAGTGTCTTTTTGGCGTACAGAAGGTCTCATTTCTGGGATTCATTTTGTCTCCGTCTGTTATTGAAATGGACCCGGTCAAGGTTCAGGCTATCTGTGATTGGGTCCAACCTACTTCATTAAAGGCTCTTCAGAGATTTTTGGGTTTTGCCAATTTTTATCGTAAATTTATTGGTAATTTCTCCGGTATTGTTAAACCATTGACTGATTTGACCAAAAAGTGCTCTGATGTGGTGAATTGGCCTCCTGAGGCAGTCTCTGCGTTTCAGGAACTGAAGCAGAGATTCACTTCTGCTCCTGTTCTACGGCAGCCTGATGTTTCTCTACCGTTTCAGGTGGAGGTTGATGCCTCTGAAATTGGGGCAGGTGCCGTTTTGTCCCAAAGAGATCCAGAGACCTCTAAGAGTAACCCTTGTGCCTTTTTCTCTCGAAAATTTTCTCCAACTTAACGTAATTATGACGTGGGTAATCGGGAGTTATTGGCCATGAAGTGGGCCTTTGAAGAGTGGAGACATTGGCTGGAAGGAGCCAAACATCAGGTGGTGGTCCTCACGGACCATAAGAATCTGGTTTATCTGGAATCAGCCAAGCGACTTAATCCTAGACAGGCCAGGTGGGGCTTGTTTTTCACACGTTTTAATTTTGTGGTTTCTTTTCTTCCTGGCACTAAGGATGTTAAGGCGGATGCCCTCTCGAGGAGTTTCTTTGCGGACTCTCCTGAGTTATCTGATCCTACTGTTATTTTGAAAGAGGGTGTAGTTCTTTCTGCCATCTCGCCCAATTTGAGACTGGCTCTGGAAGGGTGTCAGGAGGATAAACCTGAGCGCTGCCCTATTGGGAAATTGTTTGTCCCAGACCAGTGGAAGAAGAGTGTGATGTCTGAGATTCATTGTTCCGCGTTGGCTGGTCATCCCGGGATTTTTGGTAGCAGAGACTTGGTGAGTCGGTCCTTTTGGTGGCCTACTTTGTCTCGTGACGTCAGGGAATTTGTGCAGTCCTGTTTGACTTGCTCTCGCTCCAAGCCTTGCTCTCGCTCTAGTGGTTTGTTAATGCCATTACCTGTGCCCAAGAGGCCATGGACCCATATCTCTATGGATTTTATTTCCGACCTCCCTGTTTCTCAGAGAATGACCGTCATCTGGGTAATTTGTGATAGGTTTTCCAAGATGATACATCTTGTGCCATTACCTAAGTTACCTTCCTCCTCCGAATTGGTGCCTTTGTTCCTTCAGCACGTGGTTCGGTTACATGGCATTCCGGAGAACATTGTGTCTGACAGAGGAGTCCAGTTTGTTTCCAGATTTTGGAGGACATTTTGTTCTAAACTTGGTGTTCAATTATCTTTCTCCTCTGCTTTTCATCCTCAGACCAATAGACAAACCGAGAGAACAAACCAGACCTTGGAGACTTATTTGAGATGTTTTGTGTCTGCTGAACAAGATGACTGGATCTCTTTTTTGCCTTTGGCTGAGTTTGCTCTTAATAATAGGGCTAGCTCTGCCACCTTGATGTCTCCATTTTTCTGCAATTCTGGTTGACATCCTCGATTTTCTTCGGGACAGACGGAGGCTTCTGTCTGTCCGGGTGTTGACTCTGTTGTGGAGCGAATGCAGCAGATTTGGGACCAGGTAGTGGAGAGGTTGTCTCTCTCTCAGGAGAAGGCCCAACGGTTTGCCAACTGGCATAGGACTGATGGTCCTTCGTTTAAAGTGGGGGACTTGGTTTGGTCGTCCTCAAGAAATATCCCTATGAGGGTTGCATCTCCAAAGTTTAAGCCTAGGTTCATTGGACCTTATAAGATCATGGAGATTCTTAATCCTGTTTCCTTCCGTTTGCTTCTTCCAGGGAGATTTAAGATCCATAACGTGTTCCACAAGTCCTTATAGAAGAGGTTTTTCGAGCCAGTGGTTCCTATGGCTGCGCCTCCTGACCCTGTTTTGGTTGAGGGCAATCTGGAGTATGTGGTTGAGAAAATATTGGATTCTCGTTTTTCTAGACGCAAATTCCAGTATATGGTTAAGTGGCGAGGTTATGGTCAGGAGGACAATTCTTGGGTGTTTGCTTCGGACATCCATGCTGGGAGACTGATCCATGCCTATCACCGAGCTCATCCTGATCGACCTGGTTGCATAAGTGAGGGTTCGGTGACCCCTCCTCAAGGGGGGGTACTGTTATGAATGTGCTAGAGATCGTTTCTGAGCAGAGTCTCCCTCTGGTGGTTATAGACAGTACTGAACCTTACAGTGAGGAATGGCAATCTGGATCATGGACTGGTCTGATATAAGGGAGGTTCCCTCCCATGATGGTTGCCGGTGATCAATTGTTCTTGTCTCAATTGTGGTTCCTGGTTCATTTGGAAGCTTGCTGAGTCTTGCCTGCATCTTCTGCTATCAGATAAGATATTTTCTGCTTTTATTTTTGTGCTTGCTTTTTGCATTGTTCCCTGCACTTCTGTGGAGGTCAGCCAGGTCCCCTCCGGGGGCTTGTGCTCCTCTCAGTTTATCTTGAGCCACTGTTGTTTGTTCATTTGCTTTTTCCTGTTTTTTCAGTGGCTGCGGCTTAGTTTTATTACACCAGAGAACTGATTTAGGTGGTAGAGGTCGTGTGATCTCAGGTGTTTTTGCAATCAGAAGAGTTGGTATTTTTTAGGGGTTTTTTTGGATTGCAGTGAGTATCCTTTCCTGTACTTTTCTGTCTAGACAGATTGGGCCCCAGTGTTTGCTCATTCTATTTTCTGTCTGTGTCCGTGCTTCTTCTTGTCTAACCGCCAATACATGTTTGGGGACTTCCTATTTTCATTGGGGATCTGCTCCGGGGCAGATAGCTTCCATCTTTCTGCCTTTAGGTATAATTATCTCTCAGGCTGTGACGAGGCGTCTAGGATCAACGTAGGAACGCTCCACGGCTACCTCTAGTTGTGTGGTTAGTTCAAGTTACTGCAATCCAATAGGTTCCAGCCTCTCTGGTGTATTGCCGTTTTTGCTTATTCTCCTCAGCTACCAAAACATAACACCCAGCATTCACTTACACTATTTTCTGTCTGTGTTTATGCTACATCTGTCTCACAGACAATATATGTTTGGAGGCTATCTATTCCTTTGGGGCTCTACTGCGGGGCAGTTAGCTTTCCCCTTTCACTCTTTAGGCTTAGTTAACTCTTTGGCTGTTACCTACGATGTCTAGGTCATCGTAGGTACGTCCCACGGCTAATTCTCAATTCAATTCAGTTCAGGGGTCTGCAATCCGGTAAGTTACCAACCTCTCTGGTGTTGTGCTGCCTAGCTTATTTTTCCTGTTATCCTCCTCAGTTACCGAATCATAACAGCCTTCGCATATACAGCATGAGCCCAACACGGCCTCCCTATATACTGCATGAGCCCCACACAGTCTTCTTATATATACTGCATAAGCCCCACACAGCATTCCTATATACTTCATGAGCCCCACACAGCCTCCCTATATATACTGCATGAGCTCCACACAGCCTCCCTATATATACTGCATAAGGCCCCCACAGCCTCCCTATATATACTGCATGAGCCCCACACAGCCTCCCCATATAATGCATGAGCCCCACACAGCCTTCCCATATACTGGAAAGGCCCCCCATAGCCTCCCCATGTGCAGCATGTCACCCGATAGACTCTCCGTGTGCAGCATGTCATCAACATATCCTCCCCGTGTGCAGCATGATACCCTCATAGCCTCCACGTGTGCAGCATGATATCCTCATAGCCTCCCCATGTGCAGCATGTCACCCCTATAGAATCCCCATGTTATGCACGACCCATAGAATCCCCATGTGCTGTATGTCACCCCATTGAATCCCCATATGCTGCATGTCAACCCCATAGAATCCCCATGTTCACCCCCATAGAATCCCCATGTTCATGCACATGAAAAAAAAGACCACATACTCACCTCGGTCCCGTTCCCCAGTGCTCTGCTTCTGTTGCTGTCTCCGATGCGTTGACTCTCCGGCGGTACACAGCTGACGCGATGAAATGACGTCATCGAGTCAGCTGTTTCACACGCTGATTGGTGGAGGAAGTGGCCCCTCCTCCACCAATGCTGACTGCGCCTAGGGAGACAGCGAGCTGACGGGCATGGTGCGGTCCGCGGACCTCTGGTTTCCAGCCCCACGGCTGTCTCGGTCAGCAGGCAGGTCTGCACTAGATCCATGACTATGCGATCAAATGGAACCTCAATGATGGGCAACAGCATTAAAAGGGCTATAGAAGTGAGCCACTGGGAA
>JARQOD010008478.1:0-35388 GCA_033576555.1 Oophaga sylvatica
TCTTCAGCCTGGACACAGAGAGGTGTCCTGGCACAAGGAAGCAGTCTCTGTGAGCATGCATGCTGATGATTACTGAAGAGGAGGGGAGCCGTCTCAGTCTGGGTGCAGGAAGGACCCCGGACACAGGAGTGTCTCTGTGAACCTCCAGCATAATGACTACTGAATAGGAGTGGATCTCTCTCAAGTCTGGACGTCGGGTGGACCTTCAGACATAAGGAGGAGGATCTGGGAAACTCCATACTGGTACCATATATCATATGTGTTGTTTTGGGCACAGACTGATAGAGTCTGGGTTCCTGATAGAAAGGGACATTACATAAGTGTAATTTAGTGGCTAGACAAGCCTAGGTCTTTTGTTTATGCTTTGTTTTATCTGTGTGCTGTGGACTTTAATAAAACTGGTTGCGGCCAGTTTTTACCATAATTGCTGTCTGAATGAACTGTTTCCATGCCATTCTGTCTACCCAGACAGCGATCTCAGAGCTAAAACCCCCGGAAAGGCTACAATTGGTGGAGAATGCTGGGGCAGCGCAGGGCCTGGTACAGTTAGTGCTGGAGTGTGCATGCAGCACAGTGGCAAGAGACAGCATTAAAGGTGAAGTCTATTGAAATAGCAACAGAGGAAAAAAAAAAGGTGTGTGTCAGCAGAAACGTCTGTTTGGAGCAGTCTTGGAGAGACAGTGGCCCTGATAGGGTCTGCAGAGAGAAAATGTATGCACAGCAAAGCTGAACTTGTTGTGAAAATAACTGTGGAATGTGCAGCAGCAAGAGAAACGTCTGTGGAGCAGTCTTAAAGAGACAGTAGCCCTAATAGACTTTGCAAAAGAAAAAAAAAAAAAAAAGGGTGTTTGCACAGCAAGGCTGAATTTTCTGTGGAAAAAAGCTGTGTAGTGTGTATGCCTTGACTGAAGTCTGCCGTTGTTAAGACAGAGAAGTCTGACAGCATGGAGGCGCTGTTTGAACAAATGGCGCAAGTTAATGTGCAACATAAGACTGCCGTGGTTGAGACAGATAAGTCCAGCAGTATGGAGGAGCTTGTTAAGAAACACCTGCAGAGCATGCAGCAGGCCCAGCAGAGCTGGCAGCAGCAGCAGGAGTTTAACCGATTGCTGAGGAGCGGATTGCAGCTCTCAGCACCTTGTTCCCGAGTAATGTTGTGAAGGTACCTGCATTGTCCGCTGTAAAGAAGGCGGTAAGACGGTCCCTGAAAAAGATGACACCTCGTGATGATGTGGAGGTATATCTCACTAGGTTTGAGAGACTGGCAGAGAAGGAGAATCTGCCCCTATCTGAATGGGCCATGATGGTCGCACCCTATCTGATTGGAGAGCCCCAAAGGGCCTATGCTGACCTGAGCGAGCAGGACCGCCAAAACTATGCTAAGATGAAAGTGGGGATTCTTGTCCGGCTGGGTGTTACGGTGACAGCCCGTGCCAGGGAGTTCATGACTGGAGATACAGTTGGGAGTCTGCAGTCAGCAGGCTTGATTATGGAGTTGAAAAGGTGATAGTGGACCGCTACACCCAAGCACGTCCTCCTGAGGTACAGCCGTCTGAGAGGTCGTCACTTCAGAGTTCCCGGACGCTGAACTCTCGCGGTAAGAGCGTTCCAGCTGTTGGGGACATGTGGGTGGGAGAGTGTGATGGACAGTGTTGGAGCTGGCGTGAAATTGCAGCGAACTGTCCCATAGAGGGGGAGCCTATGTGTTGTGATGTTGGCAGATCCCTCTCTCCCTGCGCAGAACCTGTGTGTGTGTCCACCTCAGCCGAAGAGACTGGACCACAGATGTCCCCGGTGGTTGTAAATGACTGCCCAGCACAGGTCCTCTTGGACTCAGACTCCAGTGACTTCCGTATGTGACAGCCTGATTGATAGGGACTTCATCCCTGATAAGCACCTGAGTATGGTGTGCATCCATGGAGACACCAAAGTCTACCCAGAGACTGCCGTGGACTTGGTCCCCAAACTCGGGAGGTTTCATATGAAGGGGGGTAGTGAAGAACCTGGTGCAACCCGTCATATTGGGTAATGACTTTCCCCGGTCTAAGGATCTCTGGGGGAAGGGTGATTCTGATGAACAGTGTGATGAAGCTCTTATTGAGGGTGCACGGTCCCGAGGGGCGGAACACAATGCTAGTGGGCCGTTAAATATATATGATAATGATAATGATGATGATGATGATCATGATAATGATGATGACCATGATGGTGATGCTGATGCTAATAATGATGGTGATGATGATACTGATCATAGTCATGATAATGATATTGATAATAATGATGACTGTGATAGTGATGAAATTCCTTTGCAGGTGATGTTGGGAGACGAGGATGGTGGTTCTCGGGAACCGAGTGTCCCTGACTTGCCTGTGTCCTGTGACAATTTTGAGAGT
The DNA here is from genome assembly GCA_033576555.1 of Oophaga sylvatica. Taxonomy (NCBI): domain Eukaryota; kingdom Metazoa; phylum Chordata; class Amphibia; order Anura; family Dendrobatidae; genus Oophaga; species Oophaga sylvatica. The sequence continues at coordinate 2,394 of JARQOD010008478.1, forward strand.
GAGCAGTGGCGAGACCCCATTCTTAAAACAGCACAGGAAAATATGATTGTTCTAAATGAGGTTTCCCAGGAGCCTGGTTCTGAGGAGAGGTTTCCTCATGCTGCCGTGGACAATGGCCTATTGTATAGGGACACTGAAGTCCAGGGAGAGGTAGTGAGCCAGCTCCTAGCACCTGAGCTATATGGAAGCATAGTGCTGGGGTTGTCACATAGTCACATACTTGAGGGACCAGATGGTGCAGTTAATGTTGTGGATGACATGTTAACTAAGGTTCCAGATCAAGATGTGAATGAAAATGAATTGTATAACCCTGACAGTGAGCAGGATGTGAGTGAAAATGAATTGTGTGACACTGACAGTGAGCAGGATATGAATGAAAATGAAGGGTATAGCCCTGACAGTGAGCCAGATGTGACTGAAGAAGTAGAGTGTGGGACGGACGGTGGGGCTTCTGGGCATGTCTTGCCAGAAGAGCCTGAAAGTGGGGAACTGGAGAAAAGTGAAAAACCCCCTATACCTTCTGTGACAGCTGGTGACACAGGGTCAGTGTACCAGGGACAGGAGGTACGTGAGTTTCTGAGGAAGAGTCAGCAGAAGTGTTCTGATGTGTCGGGTCGTACTTCTCTGGCCTGGCACTATATCGAAAATGAACCCGGCCCTAAGGTCAAGATGAAACCGTGCAGGGTACCCGAGGCCCGCAGAGAGTATAGGCCTGGGAGGGTACAGGGTAGTGCGGATGCTTCAGATAAAGAGAAAGCTGATGTTGGCTATGACTCAGGTGAAGATACAAGTGACAGTGGTGGAGATGAAGCTGGTGAGGGCCATGACTGGTCCGGAGTTCACTGTCTCTGTTGGATTGTTGACCAGCCCTCCGGTCTGGATGACCAGCCCTCCGGTCTGGAGAAGAGGGAGGGGATGTGTGAGACAGTGAAGGAATGTGTGATGAATGGGGTGTACATTTCACCTAGGTATAAGGGAAATGTGTGGCTTTGTAAACCTAGTGGTAGAGAAAGGTCACTACACCTCACATTCAGCACACACTTGCAGCACAAGCCTGAAACTACTCAGGTCTTAATTAGGAGACCAGAAGTAGGTGTCTGGAAACACAATCTGAGAGCTCATTCAGTCTGGACAAGGGGTCCAGGCACAGAAGGTGTCTCCAAGAGTGTGGGAGCTAGTTTAGCCTGGACACAGGGAGGTGTCCTGGCACAAGAAACAGTCTCCAAGAGTGTTAGAGCTGTCTTCAGCCTGGACACAGAGAGGTGTCCTGGCACAAGGAAGCAGTCTCTGTGAGCATGCATGCTGATGATTACTGAAGAGGAGGGAGCCGTCTCAGTCTGGGTGCAGGAAGGACCCCGGACACAGGAGTGTCTCTGTGAACCTCCAGCATAATGACTACTGAATAGGAGTGGATCTCTCTCAAGTCTGGACGTCGGGTGGACCTTCAGACATAAGGAGGAGGATCTGGGAAACTCCATACTGGTACCATATATCATATGTGTTGTTTTGGGCACAGACTGATAGAGTCTGGGTTCCTGATAGAAAGGGACATTACATAAGTGTAATTTAGTGGCTAGACAAGCCTAGGTCTTTTGTTTATGCTTTGTTTTATCTGTGTGCTGTGGACTTTAATAAAACTGGTTGCGGCCAGTTTTTACCATAATTGCTGTCTGAATGAACTGTTTCCATGCCATTCTGTCTACCCAGACAGCGATCTCAGAGCTAAAACCCCGGAAAGGCTACAATATATATATATAATATATATATATATATATATATATATATATATATATATGTATTCTATGTGTGTATATGTATTGTTTCTATTCTTTATTAAAGCTGTCAGTGTGATTTTACAGTATAGCCGGGGATGAATTGCCGGCTTTTCTAAAGGACACTGATGCGATTTAATCGCAAGTCACACGTGCGGTCCGTTTGTAATCAGATTTTTCAGCGCTCCCACTGACTTGCATTGGCGATAGTCGACCCACAATCGGTGACAATCGCAGCATGCTGCGATTGTACACGGACGTTTAAAACGGACCACAAAAAATCTGATACTGGGAGCTGCTCCATAGATTAACATAGGGCAGACTGCAATGCGATATTTCATCGCATTGCAGTCGTCCGATTTTGTCGATAGTGTGACCCAGCCTTATGATGACTGTTGGTGGCGCTCTTTTATGATAACTGTCGGTTGCACTCTTTTATGATCACTGCCGGTTGTGCTCTTTTATGACTGTTGGTTGCGCTCTTTTATGACTGTCGGTTGCGCTCTTTTATGACTGTCTGTGGTGCTCTTTTATGACTGTCGGTTGATCTGATGACTGTCAGTTGTGCTTTTATGATGACTGTGGGTTGCGCTTTTAAGCTGGAGTCACACAGAACGTTTAAAAAAACGGTCCGATTTTGTAATGCGATAATCGCACAACTGTTCTCCGTATGTTGATCCGTATGTAATCCGTTTTAAATGTGAGGATGCGATTTCCTCGCATGTCAGGATCCGTGTGACATCCGTATGGCATTTCATTTCTCACTGCTTTTCCCCTTTGAATTTAATGGCTCAATGGGCTGTTATGAGGAAAATATGTGCGTATTTCTCGCATGTCACACTGATGGTCCGTGTGATGTCCGTTTTTTTATTGCACCCATAGACTTGCATTGGCGATTCTGAGCCGAGATACGCGTACAATCGCAGCATGCTGCGATTTCACTCGCGCGTATAAAACGCGCGAGAAAAAAACGGCTGATGGGAGCTGCCCCATAGAATAACATTGGGACGAGTGCTAGGCGATTTTTCTATCGCCTAGCACTCGTCCGTATTATACGGTAGTGTGACTCCGGCCTTATAATGACTGTTGTTTGCCCTCTTTAATGACTGCCGGTGGCGCTCTTTTATGATGACTGTCGGTTGCGCTTTTTATGATGACTGTCTGTTGCGCTCTTTTATGACTGTCGGTGGCGCTCTTTTATGACTGTCGGTTGCGCTTTTATGATGACTGTCGGTTGCGCTGTTTTATAATGACTGTCGGTTGCGCTCTTTTATGACTGTCGGTTGCGCTCTTTTATGACTGTCGGTTGCGCTCTTTTATGACTGTCGGTTGCGCTCTTTTATGACTGTCGGTTGCTCTCTTTTCTGACTGTCGGTGGCGCTCTTTTATGATGACTGTCGGTGGCGCTCTTTTATGACTGTCGGTGGCGCTGATGACTGTCGGTGGCGCTCTTATGAATGTCGGTTGTGCTCTTTTTTGACTGTCGGTTGCTCTGATGACTGTCGGTGGCGCTCTTTTATGACTGTTGGTGTGCGCTCTTTTACGATGACTGTCGGTGGCGCTCTTATGAATGTCGGTTGTGCTCTTTTATGACTGTCGGTGGCGCTGATGACTGTCGGTGGTGCTCTTTTATGACTGTCGGTGGCGCTGATGACTGTCGGTGGCGCTCTTTTATGAACTGTCGTGCGCCTTTTATGACTGTCGGTGGCGCTGATGAGTGTCGGTTGCGCTGATGACTGTCGGTGGTGCTCTTTTATGACTGTCGGTGGCGCTCTTTTATGACTGTTGGTTGCGCTCTTTATGATGACTGTCTGTTGCGCTCTTTTATGATGACTGTCGGTTGCGCTCTTTTATGATGACTGTCCGGTTGCGCTCTTTTATGATGACTGTCGTTGCGCTCTTTAATGATGACTGCCAGTTTGTGCTCTTTTAATGACTGTCGTTGCGCTCTTTAATTATGACTGTCGATTGCGCTCTTTAATTAATGAATGTCGGTCGCGCTCTTTAATTATGACTGTCGGTTGCGCTCTTTTTATGTTTGTCGGTGGCGCTCTTTTATGACTGTCGGTTGCGCTCTTTTATATGACTGTCGGTTGCGCTCTTTATATGACTGTCGGTTGCACTCTTTTATGATGACTGTCGGTGGCGCTCTTTTATGATGACTGTCGGTGGCGCTCTTTTATGATGACTGTTAGTTGCGCTCTTTTATGACTGTCGGTTGCGCTGATGACTGTCGGTGGTGCTCTTTTATGAGTGTCGGTTGCGCTGATGACTGTCGTGTGGCGCTCTTTTATGACTGTCGGTGGCGCTGATGAGTGTCGGTTGCGCGGATGACTGTCGGTGGTGCTCTTTTATGACTGTCGGTGGCGCTCTTTTATGACTGTTGTGGCGCTCTTTTACGATGACTGTCGGTGGCGCTCTTTTATGAATGTCGGTTGCGCTCTTTTATATGACTGTTGGTGGCGCTCTTTTATGATCACTGTCGGTGGCGCTCTTTTATGACTGTGGTGGCCTCTTTTATGACTGTCGTGGCGCTCTTTTAATGACTGTCGGTGCATCTTTTATGATGACTGCGTGCGCTCTTTTATGACTGTCGTGGTGCTCTTTTATGAGACTGTCGTGGCGCTCTTTTATTGACTGTCGGTGGCGCTCTTTTATGACTGTCGGTTGTGCTCTTTTATGACTGTCAGTGGCGCTCTTTTATTACTGCCGGTTGCACTCTGTTATAACTGTCGGTGACGCTCTTTATGACTGTCGGTTGCGCTGATGACTGTCGGTGGCGCTGTTTTATGATGACTGTCGGTGGCGCTGATGACTGTCGATGCGCTCCTTTATGATGACTGTTGCTGGTGCTCTTTTGTGACTGTCCGTGGAGCTCTTTTATGACTATCCGTGGCGCTCTTTTATTACTTCCGGTTGCGCTCTTTTATGACTGTCGGTGGCGCTGATGACTGTCTGTGGCGCTCTTTTATGATGACTGTCCGTGGCGCTCTTTTATGACTGTCGGTTGTGCTCTTTCATGACTGTCGGTTGTGCTCTTTCATGACTGTCGGTGGCGCTCTTTTATGACTGTCGGTTGTGCTCTTTTATGACTGTCAGTGGCGCTCCTTTATTACTGCCGGTTGCGCTCTTTTATAATTGTCGGTGGCGCTCTTTTATGACTGTCGGTTGCGCTGATGACTGTCGGTGGCGCTCTTTTATGATGACTGTCGGTGGCGCTGTTTTATGATGACTGTCGATGGCGCTGATGACTGTCTGTGGCGCTCTTTTATGACTGTCGGTGGCGCTCTTTCATGACTGTCGGTGGCGCTGATGACTGTTGGTGGCGCTCTTTTATGATGACTGTCGGTGGTGCTCTTTTATGACTGTTGGTGGCGCTCTTTATGATGACTGTCGGTGGCGCTCTTTTATGACTGTCTGTTGTGCTCTTTTATGATGACTGTCGGTTGCGCTCTTTTATGACTGGTTACACTCTTTTATGACTGTCCGTTTGCGTCGCTCTTTAATTATGACTGTCGGTTGTGCTCTTTTATGACTGTCTGTTGCGCTCTTTTTTGATGGCTGTCGGTTGCGCTCTTTTATGATGACTGCCGGTTGCGCTCTTTTATGATGACTGTCTGTTGCGCTCTTTTATGACTGTTGGTTGCGCTCTTTTATGATGACTGTCGGTTTCTTGCGCTCTTTTATGATTGCCGGTTGCTCTCTTTCATGATGATTGTCTGTTGCGCTCTTTAATGATGACTGTCAGTTGTGCTCTTTAATAATGACTGTCTGTTGCGCTCTTTAATTATGACTGTCGATTGCGCTCTTTAATTATGAATGTCGGTCGCGCTCTTTAATTATGACTGTCGGTTGCGCTCTTTTATGACTGTCGGTGGCGCTCTTTTATGACTGTCGGTGGCGCTCTTTTATGATCTGTTGGTTGCCCTCTTTTGATGACTGTCGGTTGAGCTCTTTTATGATGACTGTTGGTTGCGCTCTTTTGACTGTCGGTTGCGCTCTTTTATGACTGGGTTACACTCTTTTATGACTGTCGGTTGCGCTCTTTATATGACTGTCGGTTGCGCTCTTTAAGATGACTGTCGGTTGCGCTCTTTTATGACTGTCGGTTGCGCTCTTTTATGACTGTCGGTTGCGCTCTTTTATGACTGTCGGTTGCGCTCTTTTATGACTGTCGGTGGCGCTGATGACTGTCGGTTGCACTCTTTTACGACTGTCGGTTGCGCTGATGACTGTCGGTGGGCTCTTTTATGACTGTTAGTGGCGCTCTTTTACGATGACTGTCGGTGGTGCTCTTTTATGAATGTCGGTTGTGCTTTTTTATGACTGTCGGTGCGCTCTTTTATGATCACTGTCGGTGCGCTCTTTTATGACTGTTGGTGGTGCTCTTTTATGACTGTCGGTGGCGCTCTTTTATGATGACTGTCGGTGGCGCTCTTTTATATGACTGTTAGTTGCGCTCTTTTATGACTGTCGGTGGCATCTTTTATGATGACTGTTAGTTGCGCTCTTTTATGACTGTCGGTGGCGCTGTGAATGTCGGTGGTGCTTTTATGACTGTCGGTGGCGCTCTTTTATGACTGTTATGGCGCTCTTTTACGATGACTGTCGTGGTGCTCTTTTATGAATGTCGGTTGTGCTTCTTTTATGACTGTCGGTGGCGCTCTTTTGATGACTGTCGGTGGCGCTCTTTTATGACTGTCGTGGTGCTCTTTTATGACTGTTGGTGTGCACTTTTTTATGACCGTCAGTGGCGCTCTTTTATTACGCCGGTTGCGCTCTTTTATGACTGTCAGTGGCGCTCTTTTATGAGTGACGGTTGCGCTTTTATTACTGCCGGTTTCGCTCTTTTATGACTGTCGTGGTGCTCTTTTATGAGACTGTCGGTTGCTCTCTTTTATGACTGTCGGTTGCGCTCTTTTATGACTGTCGGTGGTGCTCTTTATGACTGTCTGTTGCAATCTTTGTATGACTGTCGGTGGCGCTCTTTTATGACTGTCGGTGGTGCTGTGGTGTCGTTGCGTGATGACTGTCGGTGGTGCTCTTTTATGACTGTCGGTGCGCTCTTTTATGACTGTTGGTTGCGCTCTTTTATGATGACTGTCTGTTGCGCTCTTTTATATGACTGTCGGTTGCGCTCTTTATGATGACTGTCGTTGCGCTCTTTATGATGACTGTCGTTGCGCTCTTTTATGATGACTGCGGTTGGCGCTCTTTTATGACTGTCGGTTGCGCTCTTTTTGATGACTGTCGGGCTTTATGATGTCGGTGCGCTCTTTTATGACTGTCGGTGGCCTCTTTTATGATGTCGTCGTGCGCTCTTTTATGACTGTCGGTTGGCTCTTTTATGATCTGTCGGTTGCGCTCTTTTATGACTGTCGGTTGCGCTCTTTATGATGACTGTCGGTTGGCTCTTTTATGATGACTGTCGTGGCGCTCTTTTATGATGTCGTGTTGCGCTCTTTTATGACTGTCGGTTGCGCTGATGACTGTCGGTGGGCTCTTTTATGACTGTCGGTTGCGTCTTTATGACTGTCGGTGGCGCTCTTTTATGACTGTCGGTGGCTGCATGATTCGTTGGCTGCGGTGACTGTCGGTGGTGCTCTTTTATGACTGTCGGTGGCGCTCTTTATGACTGTCGGTGGTGAGCTCTGTTTTGATGACTGTCGGTGGCGCTCTTTTATGACTGTCGGTGGGCTCTTTTATGACTGTCGTGGCGCTCTTTTATGACTGTCGGGGCGTCTTTATGACTGTCGTCGTGTGCGTCTTTTATATGATGCAGGTCGTGCGCTCTTTTATACTGTCGTTGCTGCTCTTTATGACTGTCGTGTGCGCTCTTTTATGACTGTCGTTGCTGCTCTTTTATGACTGTCGTGGCGCTCTTTTATGACTGTCGGTGCGCTCTATGACTGTCGGTGGCTCTTTTATGACTGTCGGTTGCGCTTGATGACTGTCGGTGGCGCTCTTTTATGATCTGTCGGTGGCGCCTTTTGATGACTGTCGGTGCCTGATGACTGTCGTGGCTCTTTTATGACTGTTGCTGCGTCTTTTATGACTGTGTGCGCTCTTTTATGACTTGTGAACTGTCGATAACTGTCTGTTGCGCTCTTTTATGATGACTGTCAGTGGCGCTCTTTTATGACTGTCGGTTGCACTCTTTTATGATCACTGCCGGTTGTGCTTTTTTATGACTGTCGGTTGCGCTCTTTTATGACTGTTGGTTGCGCTCTTTTATGACTGTCGGTTGCGCTCTTTTATGACTGTCTGTGGTGCTCTTTTATGACTGTCGGTTGATCTGATGACTGTCAGTTGTGCTTTTATGATGACTGTGGGTTGCGCTTTTAAGCTGGAGTCACACAGAACGTTTAAAAAAACGGTCCGATTTTGTAATGCGATAATCGCACAACTGTTCTCCGTATGTTGATCCGTATGTAATCCGTTTTAAATGTGAGGATGCGATTTCCTCGCATGTCAGGATCCGTGTGACATCCGTATGGCATTTCATTTCTCACTGCTTTTCCCCTTTGAATTTAATGGCTCAATGGGCTGTTATGAGGAAAATATGTGCGTATTTCTCGCATGTCACACTGATGGTCCGTGTGATGTCCGTTTTTTTATTGCACCCATAGACTTGCATTGGCGATTCTGAGCCGAGATACGCGTACAATCGCAGCATGCTGCGATTTCACTCGCGCGTATAAAACGCGCGAGAAAAAAACGGCTGATGGGAGCTGCCCCATAGAATAACATTGGGACGAGTGCTAGGCGATTTTTCTATCGCCTAGCACTCGTCCGTATTATACGGTAGTGTGACTCCGGCCTTATAATGACTGTTGTTTGCCCTCTTTAATGACTGCCGGTGGCGCTCTTTTATGATGACTGTCGGTTGCGCTTTTTATGATGACTGTCTGTTGCGCTCTTTTATGACTGTCGGTGGCGCTCTTTTATGACTGTCGGTTGCGCTTTTATGATGACTGTCGGTTGCGCTGTTTTATAATGACTGTCGGTTGCGCTCTTTTATGACTGTCGGTGGCGCTCTTTTATGACTGTCGGTTGCGCTTTTATGATGACTGTCGGTTGCGCTGTTTTATAATGACTGTCGGTTGCGCTCTTTTATGACTGTCGGTTGCGCTCTTTTATGACTGTCGGTTGCGCTCTTTTATGACTGTCGGTTGCTCTCTTTTATGACTGTCGGTTGCGCTCTTTATGACTGTCGGTGGTGCTCTTTTATGACTGTCGGTTGATCTGATGACTGTCGGTTGCGCTCTTTTATGAGTGACGGTTGCGCTTTTATTACTGCCGGTTGCGCTCTTTTATGACTGTCAGTGGCGCTCTATTATGAGGACTGCCGGTTGCTCTCTTTTATGACTGTCGGTGGCGCTCTTTTGACTGTCGGTGGCGCTCTTTTGACTGTCGGTGGCGCTCTTTTATGACTGTTGGTTGTACTCTTTTATGACTGTCAGTTGTGCTCTTTTATGATGACTGTCGGTTCTGCTCTTTTATGATGACTGTCGGTTGCGCTCTTTAATGACTGTGGGTTGCGCTCTTTAATGACTGTGGGTTGCGCTCTTTAATGACTGTTGGTTGCGCTCTTTAATAACTGTCGGTTGCGCTCTTTTATGTTGACTGTCGGTTGCGCTCTTTTATGATGACTGTCGGTTGCGCTGTTTTATAATGACTGTCGGTTGCGCTCTTTTATGACTGTCGGTGGTGCTCTTTTATGACTGTCGGTTGATCTGATGACTGTCGGTTGCGCTCTTTTATGAGTGACGGTTGCGCTTTTATTACTGCCGGTTGTGCTCTTTTATGACTGTCAGTGGCGCTCTATTATGAGGACTGTCGGTTGCTCTCTTTTATGACTGTCGGTTGCTCTCTTTTATGACTGTCGGTTGCGCTCTTTTATGACTGTCGGTGGCGCTCTTTTATGACTGTCTGTTGCACTCTTTTATGACTGTCGGTGACGCTCTTTTATGATGACTGTCGGTTGTACTCTTTTATGACTGTTGGTTGCAGTCTTCGGTGGCGCTCTTTTATGATGTCTGTTGGTGGCGCTCTTTTATGACTGTCGTGACGCTTTTTTATGGTGACTGTCAGTGGCGCTCTTTTATGACTGTCCATTGCGCTGATGACTGTCGGTGGCTCTTTTATGACTGTCGGTTGTGCTCTTTTATGACTGTCGGTGGCCTTTTTATGATGACTGTCGGTGTGCTCTTTTTGACTGTCGTGGCGCTCTTTTATGACTGTCGGTTGGTCGCTCTTTTCATGACTGTCGGTGGCCTCTTTTATGATGTCGTTGGTGCGCTTTTTATGACTGTCGGTTGCGCTCTTTATGATGACTGTCGTGGCGCTCTTTTATGATGACTGTCGGTGGCGCTCTTTTATGACTGTCGGTGGCGCTGCTTTTATGACTGTCAGTGGCGCTCTTTTATTGACTGTCGGTGCGCTGTATGAACTGTCGGTGGCGCTCTTTTATGACTGTCGGTGCGTCTTGATGACTGTCGGTGGCGCTCTTTATGATCTGTTTACTGTCGGTTGCGCTGATGACTGTCGGTGGCGCTGTTTTGATGACTGTCGTGGCGCTCTTTGATGACTGTCGTGGCGCTCTTTTATGATGACTGTCGGTGGGCTCTTTATACTGTTGACTGTGTCGGTGGCGCTCTTTGTATGACTGCGGTTGCGCTCTTTTATGACTGTCGTGGCGCTCATTTATGATGACTGTCGTGGCGCTCTTTTATGACTGTCGGTGGCGCTTTTCGATGACTGTCGGTTGGCTCTTTATGACTGTCGGTGGCGCTCTTTTATGATGTCTGTTGGTGGCGCTCTTTTATGACTGTCGGTGACGCTTTTATGATGACTGTCAGTGGCGCTCTTTTATGACTGTCCATGCGCTGATGACTGTCGGTGGCTCTTTTATGACTGTCGGTTGTGCTCTTTTATGACTGTCGGTGGCGCTCTTTTATGACTGTCGGTGGTGCTCTTTTTGACCGTCAATGGCACTCTTTTATGACTGTCGATGGCGTCTTTTATGACTGTCGGTTTGGCACTCTTTTATGGACTGTCGTTGGTGCTCTTTTATGACTGTCGGTGGCGCTGATGACTGTCGGATGGCACTGATTATTTTCGGTTGCGCTCTTTTATGATGACTGTTGTTGCGCTCTTTTATGACTGTCTGGTTGCGCGTCTTTTGATGACTGTCGGTGGCGCTCTTTATGACTGTCGTGCGCTGATGACTGTCGGTGGCGCTCTTTTATGACTGTCGTGTGGCGCTGATTGATGTCGGTGGCCTTTTATGATGACTGTCGGTGGGGCTCTTTTATGACTGTCGGTGGCGCTCTTTTATGACTGTCGTGGCGCTCTTTTATGTACTGTCGGTTGCGCTGTTTTATGACTGTCGGTGGCGCTGATGACTGTCTGTGGCGCTCTTTTATGATGACTGTCCGTGGCGCTCTTTTATGACTGTCGGTGGCGCTCTTTCATGACTGTCGGTGGCACTGATGACTGTTGGTGGCGCTCTTTTGTGATGACTGTCGGTGGCGCTCTTTTATGACTGTCGGTGGAGCTGATGCTGTCAGTTGCGCTGATGTCTAGTCGGTGGCGCTCTTTTATGACTGTCGGTGGCGCTGATGACTGTCGTGGCGCTCTTTTATGACTGTCGGTGGCGCTCTTTTATGATGTCTGTTGGTGGCGCTCTTTTATGACTGTCGGTGACGCTCTTTTATGATGACTGTCAGTGGCGCTCTTTTATGACTGTCCATTGCGCTGATGACTGTCGGTGGCTCTTTTATGACTGTCGGTTGTGCTCTTTTATGACTGTCGGTGGCGCTCTTTTATGACTGTCGGTGTGCTCTTTTTGACCATCAATGGCACTCTTTTATGACTGTCGATGGCGCTCTTTTATGACTGTCGGTGGCACTCTTTTATGACTGTCGTTGGCGCTCTTTTATGACTGTCGGTGGCGCTGATGACCGTCGGTGGCACTGATTATTTTCGTTTGCGCTCTTTTTGATGACTGTCGGTGGCGCTCTTTTATGATGACTGTTGGTTGCGCTCTTTTATGACTGTCGGTGGCGCTGATGACTGTCGGTTGCGCTGATGACTGTCGGTGGCGCTCTTTTATGACTGTCGGTGGCGCTGATGATGTCGGTGGGCTGATGAGTGTCGGTGGCGCTGATGACTGTCGGTGGCGCTCTTTTATGACTGTCTGTGGCGCTGATGACTGTCGGTGGCGCTGTTTTATGATGATTGTCGATGGCCTGATGACTGTCGATGGCGCTCTTTTATGATGACTGTTGCTGGTGCTCTTTTATGACTGTCCGTGGCGCTCTTTTATTACTTCCGGTTGCGCTCTTTTATGACTGTCGGTGACGCTGATGACTGTCTGTGTGCCATTTATGATGACTGTCCGTGGCGCTCTTTTATGACTGTCGGTGGCGCTCTTTCATGACTGTCGGTTGTGCTCTTTCATGACTGCGGTGGCGCTCTTTTATGATGTCTGTTGTGGCGCTCTTTTATGACTGTCAGTGACGCTTTTTATGGTGACTGTCAGTGGCGCTCTTTTATGACTGTCCTTTGCGCTGATGACTGTCGGTGGCTCTTTTATGACTGTCGGTTGTGCTCTTTTATGACTGTCGGTGGCTTGTTTTATGATGACTGTCGGTTGTGCTCTTTTATGACTGTCAGTGGTGCTCTTATATGACTGTTGGTGGCGCTCTTTTACGATGACTGTGGGTGGCACTCTTTTATGAATGTCGGTTTGCTCTTTTATGACTGTCAGTGGCGCTCTTATATGATCACTGTCTGTGGCGCTCTTTTATGACTGTTGGTGGCGCTCTTTTATGGACTGTCGGTGGCGCTGATGACTGTCGGTGGCGCTCTTATGAATGTTGGTTGTGCTCTTTTTGACTGTCGGTTGGCGTTGATGACTGTCGGTTGCTCTGATGACTGTCGGTGGCGCTCTTTTATGACTGTTGGTGGCGCTCTTTTACGATGACTGTCGGTGGCGCTCTTATGAATGTCGGTTGTGCTCTTTTTTGACTGTCGGTGGCGCTGATGACTGTCGGTGGTGCTCTTTTATGACTGTCGGTGGTGCTCTTTTATGACTGTCGGTGGCGCTCTTTTATGATGACTGTCGGTGGCGCTCTTTTATGACTGTCGGTGGCGCTGATGAGTGTCGGTTGCGCTGATGACTGTCGGTGGTGCTCTTTTATGACTGTCGGTGGCGCTCTTTTATGATGACTGCCGGTTGTGCTCTTTTATGACTGTCGGTTGCGCTCTTTTACGATGACTGTCTGTTGCGCTCTTTATGACTGTCTGTTGCGCTCTTTATGACTGTCGGTTGCGCTCTTTAATTATGACTGTCGGTTGCACACTTTTATGACTGTCGGTTGCGCTCTTTTATGACTGTTGGTGGCGCTCTTTTATGACTGTCGGTTGCGCTCTTTTATGATTGCCGGTTGCTCTCTTTCATGATGATTGTCTGTTGCGCTCTTTAATGATGACTGTCAGTTGTGCTCTTTAATAATGACTGTCGGTTGCGCTCTTTTATGACTGTCTGTTGCGCTGTTTTATGATGACTGTCGGTTGCGCTCTTTTATGATGACTGCCGGTTGTGCTCTTTTATGATTGTCAGTTGTGCTTTTATGATGACTGTCGGTTGCGCTCTTTTATGACTGTCGGATGTGCTCTTTTATGACTGTCAGTTGTGCTTTTATGATGACTGTCTGTTGCGCTGTTTTATGATGACTGTCATGCGCTCTTTTATGATGTCGGTGCGCTCTTTTATGATGACTGCCGGTTGTGCTCTTTTATGACTGTCGGTTGCGCTCTTTTATGATTGTCAGTTGTGCTTTTATGATGACTGTCGGTTGCGCTCTTTTATGAGTGTCGGATGTGCTCTTTTATGACTGTCAGTTGTGCTTTTATGATGACTGTCTGTTGCGCTGTTTTATGACTGTCGGTTGCGCTCTTTTATGATGACTGCCAGTTGTGCTCTTTTATGACTGTCGGTTGCGCTCTTTTATGATTGTCAGTTGTGCTTTTATGATGGCTGTCGGTTGCGCTGTTTATGATGACTGTCGGTAGCGCTATTTTATGACTGTCGGTTGCGCTCTTTTATGACTGTCGGTTGCGCTGATGATTGTCGGTTGCGCTCTTTTATGACTGTCGGTTGCGCTCTTTTATGAGTGTCGGATGTGCTCTTTTATGACTGTCAGTTGTGCTTTTATGATGACTGTCTGTTGCGCTGTTTATGACTGTCGGTTGCGCTCTTTTATGATGACTGCCGGTTGTGCTCTTTTATGACTGTCGGTTGCGCTCTTTTATGATTGTCAGTTGTGCTTTTATGATGGCTGTCGGTTGCACTGTTTTATGATGACTGTCGGTAGCGCTATTTTATGACTGTCGGTTGCGCTCTTTTATGACTGTCGGTTGCGCTTATGATTGTCGGTTGCGCTCTTTTATGACTGTCGGATGTGCTCTTTTATGACTGTCAGTTGTGCTTTTATGATGACTGTCTGTTGCGCTGTTTTATGATGACTGTCGGTGGCGCTCTTTTATGACTGTCGGTGGCGCTCTTTTATGATGACTGTCGGTGGCTCTGTTTTATGATGACTGTCGGTGGCGCTGATGACTGTCGATGGCGCTCTTTTATGATGACTGTCGGTTGTGCTTTTTTATGACTGTTGGTGGCACTCTTTTATGACTGTCGGTGGCGTTCTTTTATGATGACTGTCAGTGGCGCTCTTTTATTATGACTGTTGGTGGCGCTCTTTTATGATGACTGTTGGTGGCGCTCTTTTATGACTGTCGGTGACGCTCTTTTATGATCACTGTTGGTGGCGCTCTTTTATGATGACCGTCAGTGGCGCTCTTTTATGACTGTCGGTTGCGCTGATGACTGTCGGTTGCGTTTTTATGATGGCTGTCGGTTGCGCTGTTTTATGATGACTGTCGGAAGCGCTCTTTTATGACTGTCGGTTGCGCTCTTTTATGACTGTCGGTTGCACTGATGATTGTCGGTTGCGCTCTTTTATGACTGTCGGATGTGCTCTTTTATGACTGTCAGTTGTGCTTTTATGATGACTGTCTGTTGCGCTGTTTTATGATGACTGTCAGTGGCGCTCTTTTATGACTGTCGGTTGCGCTCTTTTATGATGACTGCCGGTTGTGCTCTTTTATGACTGTCGGTTGCGCTCTTTTATGATTGTCAGTTGTGCTTTTATGATGACTGTCGGTTGCGCTCTTTTATGATGACTGTCGGTTGCGCTCTTTTATGATGACTGTCGGTTGCACTCTTTTATGATGACTGTCGGTGGCGCTCTTTTATGATGACTGTTAGTTGCGCTCTTTTATGACTGTCGGTTGCGCTGATGACTGTTGGTGGTGCTCTTTTATGAGTGTCGGTTGCGCTGATGACTGTCGGTGGCGCTCTTTTATGACTGTCGGTGGCACTGATGAGTGTCGGTTGCGCGGATGACTGTCGGTGGTGCTCTTTTATGACTGTCGGTGGCGCTCTTTTATGACTGTTAGTGGCGCTCTTTTACGATGACTGTCGGTGGCGCTCTTTTATGAATGTCGGTTGTGCTCTTTTATGACTGTTGGTGGCGCTCTTTTATGATGACTGTCGGTGGCGCTCTTTTATGACTGTCGGTGGCGCTGATGAGTGTCGGTTGCGCTGATGACTGTCGGTGGTGCTCTTTTATGACTGTCGGTGGCGCTCTTTTATGACTGTTGGTTGCGCTCTTTTATGATGACTGTCTGTTGCGCTCTTTTATGATGACTGTCGGTTGCGCTCTTTTATGATGACTGCCGGTTGCGCTCTTTTATGTCTGTCTGTTGCGCTCTTTAATGATGACTTCAGTTGTGCTCTTTATAATGACTGTCGTTGCGCTCTTAATTATGACTGTCGATTGCGCTCTTTAATTATGATGTCGGCGCGCTCTTTAATATGACTGTCGGTTGCGCTCTTTTATGACTGTCTGTGGCGCTTTTATGATGACTGTCCGTGGCGCTCTTTATGATGGCTGTTGGTTGCCCTCTTTTATGACTGTCGGTTGCGCTCTTTTATGCTACTGTTGGTTGCGCTCTTTTGACTGTCGGTTGCGTGCTCTTTTATGACTGTCAGTTGTGCTTTTATGATGACTGTCTGTTGTGCTCTTTTATATGACTGTCTAGCGCTCTTTTATGACTGTCGGTTGCGCTCTTTTATGATGACTGTGCGGTTGTGCTCTTTTTATGACTGTCAGTTGCGTTTTATTATGACTGTCGGTTGCGCCTTTTTATCCCGTGGTTTTGGTCGCTCTTTTATGATGATTGCGCTTTGCGTTCTTTTCATGATGACTGTCTGGTTGCCTCTTTATGATGACTGTCGGTGCGTCTCTTTTATATGACTGTCGGTTGCACTCTTTTATGATGACTGTCGTGGCGCTCTTTTATGATGACTGACGGTGCGCTCTTTTGATGATGCCGTTGTGCCTTTTATGATGTCGTTGTGCTTTTTATGACTGTCGGTGGCGCTGATGACTGTCGGTTTGCCGTGTATGACTGTCGTGGCGTCTTTTATATGACTGTCTGTGCGCTCTTTTATGACTGTCGTGGCGCTGATGATGTCGGTTGCGCTTTTGATGACTGTCGGTGTGCTCTTTTATGACTGTCGGTGCGCTCTTTTATGACTGTAGTTGTGGCTTTTACGATGACTGTCGCAGGTGTCGGGCTCTTTTTATGATGACTGTGGTGGCGCTCTTTTACATGACTGTCGGTTGCGCTCTTTTATGATGATGCGTTGTGCTCTTTTTGACTGTCGGTGCGCTGTGATGTGTCAGTTGTGCTTTTATGAGGTGTCGGTTGCGCTTTTGACTGACGTTTCTGTGGTGCTCTTTTATGACTGTCGGTGCGCTGATGACTGTCGGTTGCGCCTATGATGTCGGTTGCGCTGATGGACTGTCGGTGGCGCTCTTTTATGACTGTTGTTGGCTCTTTATGATGACTGTCTGTTGCGCTCTTTATGATGACTGTCGGTTGCGCTCTTTTATGATGACTGCCGGTTGGCGTTCTTTTATGTCTGTCTGTTGCGCTCTTTATGATATATCAGTTGTGCCTTTATATGGCTGTCGGTTGCCTCTTTATTAGACTGTCGATTGCGCTCTTTATTATGAATGTCGGTCGCGCTCTTTATTATGACTGTCGGTTGCGCTTTTATGACTGTCTGTGGCGCTCTTTTATGATGACTGTCCGTGGCGCTCTTTTATGATGCTGTTGTTGCCCTTTTATGACTGTCGGTTGCGCTCTTTTATGCTGACTGTGGTGCGCTCTTTTTGACTGTCGGTTGCGCTCTTTTATGACTGTCAGTGGCTCTTTTATGATGACTGTCGGTTGCGTCTTGTATGACTGGGTTACGACTCTTTTATATGACTGTCGGTTGCGCTCTTTTATATGACTGTTGTTGGCCTCTTTATGACTGTCTGTTGGCGTCTTTAATGACTGTCGGTTGCGCTTTTATTATGACTGTCGGTTGCACCTTTTAAAGACTGTGGTTGCGCTCTTTTATGACTGTTGGTGGCGCTCTTTTATGACACTGTCGGTTGCGCTCTTTTATGATTGCCGCGTTGCTCTTTTCATGATGATTGTCTGTTGTCTGCTTTTAATGATGATGGCAGTTGTGCTCTTTAATATGACTGTCGGTTGCGCTCTTTTATGACTGTCTGTTGCGCTGTTTTATGATGACTGTCGGTTGCCTTTGATGATTGATCGGTTGGCTCTTTTATGATGTCGTTGTGCTTTTTGATGACTGTCGGTTGCGTCTTTTATGACTGTCGGATGTGCTCTTTTATGACTGTCATGTGCTTTTATGATGACTGTCTGTTGCGCTGTTTTATGATGACTGTCAGTGGCGCTCTTTTATGACTGTCGGTTGCGCTCTTTTATGATGACTGCCGGTTGTGCTCTTTTATGACTGTCGGTTGCGCTCTTTTATGATTGTCAGTTGTGCTTTTATGATGACTGTCGGTTGCGCTCTTTTATGATGTCGGTTGTGCTCTTTTATGACTGTCGTTGTGCTTTTATGATGACTGTCGTTGCGCTGTTTTATGACTGTCGGTTGCGCTCTTTTATGATGACTGCGTTGGCTCTTTTATGATGACTGTCGGTTGCGCTCTTTTATGATTTTCAGTTGGTGCTTTTATGATGGCTGTCGGTGCGCTGTTTTATGATGACTGTCGGTGCGCTATTTATGACTGTCGGTGCGCTCTTTTATGATGTCGTTGCGTGATGATGTCGGTTGCGCTCTTTTATGACTGTCGGTGCGCTCTTTTATGACTGTCGGTGTGCTCTTTTATGACTGTCAGTTGTCGCTGTTATGATGACTGTCGTTGCGCTGTTTATACTGTCGGTTGCGCTCTTTTATGATGACTGCCGGTTGTGCTCTTTTATGACTGTCGGTTGCGCTCTTTTATGATTGTCAGTTGTGCTTTTATGATGGCTGTCGGTTGCACTGTTTTATGATGACTGTCGGTAGCGCTATTTTATGACTGTCGGTTGCGCTCTTTTATGACTGTCGGTTGCGCTTATGATTGTCGGTTGCGCTCTTTTATGACTGTCGGATGTGCTCTTTTATGACTGTCAGTTGTGCTTTTATGATGACTGTCTGTGCGCTGTTTTATGATGACTGTCGGTGGCGCTCTTTTATGACTGTCGGTGGCGCTCTTTTATGATGACTGTCGTGGCTCTGTTTTATGATGACTGTCGGTGGCGCTGATGACTGTCGATGGCGCTCTTTTATGATGACTGTCGGTTGTGCTTTTTTATGACTGTTGGTGGCACTCTTTTATGACTGTCGGTGGCGTTCTTTTATGATGACTGTCAGTGGCGCTCTTTTATTATGACTGTTGGTGGCGCTCTTTTATGATGACTGTTGGTGGCGCTCTTTTATGACTGTCGGTGACGCTCTTTTATGATCACTGTTGGTGGCGCTCTTTTATGATGACCGTCAGTGGCGCTCTTTTATGACTGTCGGTTGCGCTGATGACTGTCGGTTGCGTTTTTATGATGGCTGTCGGTTGCGCTGTTTTATGATGACTGTCGGAAGCGCTCTTTTATGACTGTCGGTTGCGCTCTTTTATGACTGTCGGTTGCACTGATGATTGTCGGTTGCGCTCTTTTATGACTGTCGGATGTGCTCTTTTATGACTGTCGGATGTGCTCTTTTATGACTGTCAGTTGTGCTTTTATGATGACTGTCTGTTGCGCTGTTTTATGATGACTGTCAGTGGCGCTCTTTTATGACTGTCGGTTGCGCTCTTTTATGATGACTGCCGGTTGTGCTCTTTTATGACTGTCGGTTGCGCTCTTTTATGATTGTCAGTTGTGCTTTTATGATGACTGTCGGTTGCGCTCTTTTATGATGACTCTCGGTTGCACTCTTTTATGACTGTCGGTTGCGCTCTTTCATGATGACTGTCGGTTGCGCTTTTCTATGATTGTGGGTTGCGCTCTTTTATGACTGTCGGTGGCGCTGTTTTATGATGACTGTCGGTGGCACTGATGACTGTCGATGGCGCTCTTTTATGATGACTGTCGGTGGCGCTGTTTTATGATGACTGTCGGTGGCGCTGATGACTGTCGATGGCGCTCTTTTATGATGACTGTTGCTGGTGCTCTTTTATGACTGTCGGTGGCGCTCTTTTATGATGACTGTCGGTTGTGCTTTTTTATGACTGTTGGTGGCACTTGTCATGATCCCAGTGCAGGGTTGACCTGCACGCTAGGGGTTAAGGTTTTGATCCCAGTGCAAGCTCTTACCTGCACACCTGGGGCTTATTATTGTGGCCTCTCCTTGGTTCGGGGAGAGCTTCTTATAGCCCTAGGAAGCTCCAATCCCTGTCAGTTATACTTTCGCCCTTGGCAGAGTGTGTTGACCCCTGAGTGTGTGTGCTGTGTTCTGGTTTGCCTGATACTTTGGTTTTGACTCGGTCTGTTCTTGGATACTGCTTGTTGGATTCTGTTTCTGTACCATCGCTGTCTGTTTGGTTTTGACCTCTGCCTGTCCCCGACTATCCGTTCTGTCTCATCATTGGTACTGTACTGTCTTCTCGTGCTTTGACCTTGGCTTGTTCAGATTTACGTCTCTGTCTGTGCCCCTGGGTAACTTTGTCCCGTAGTTACCTTCCTAGGAGTTTTCCCTCAGCTTCTAGCTCCCTGGAACTGAAGCCAAGCCCCTCAACTGTCAGGTGATTCAGGCCCCGAAACCATCTCTCTCCTGCCTTGCTCACCCTGCGTTCCTAGGAGCCTGAAGCTTTCTTCTGCACTCGTCTTCTGGGAGATTGCACTGGTGAGTTCTCTTGCAGTCCTCACCGTGATATTATAACTGACCACTAAGTTTTTTTTTTTTTTTTTGCTTCACGGCCGTGTTTAGGGCGCAGGTTGTGCAGAGAGTTATGGATTCCATACAGTCGCTGTCCGAACAGATGAAAAATCTGAGTCAGATGTTTCAGGATTTATCTCTGGAACAGCAAGCGCTGTCGTGTTCACAGCGGCAGGTTTCTGAGACTGTGCAGGGGGCTTTATCTGCTGGTTCTCTGAGGGCTATGGCGAGTGATGTTGCGCTCGTGTCCTCAGAACCACCTGTTAAACTGCCTGACTTCTTTTCTGGGAACAAAAAGGAGTTTAGGATCTTCATGGAGGGTTGCAAACTTTTCTTTAGTTTGAGACCACGGTCCTCTGGGGATGAAAGTCAGAGGGTAGGGGTCATCATGTCTTTATTAAGAGGGTCCCCACAAGCATGGGCATTTTCCCTTCCTCCCACTGCCCCTGAGAGAGTGTCGGTGAATGCATTCTTTGAGGCCCTCGGGCACATATATGATGAGCCTGACCGAGTGCGATTGGCAGAGGACATGGTGATGAGTGTCTGTCAGGGGAAGCACTCAGCCGAGTGGTTTTGTACTGAGTTCCGCCGCTGGGCCGCAGAGATTTCTTGGGAGGACGCCGCCCTCCGAGGACTATTTCGCAGAGGCTTGTCCGAGCGGTTGCAGGATGCATTGGCGTTACACCCCCCACCTAACTCTCTCGAGGACGCCATGACCCAGGTCGTCCGGATGGACCGCAGGTTGCAGGCCAGAGGGGTGATGCAGGTGGAGACTACATTGTTCCCCAGTGGAAAAGAGACTGTCTCTGAGCCCATGGATGTGGGCGCTATTGTTAGAACCCTCTTGTTAGATTTTGTTTCAGTTTGCTGGTCACATGACCTTTTTTCCCTATTTAGTCTGGCTCCGCCCTTCTGGCTTTGCTGGACTTCATTGTATTATCTACTCTTAAGCTAGCCGGGTACTTAGGTGCCTTACTCTGTCAGTTTTGCTTGATCTTAGGATCTCTTAGTATTTGTTTTCTGTTTTTATATTCCCTGCTACACTTTCTGTTAGGAGGTGTCCACCTTTTCACCCAGTCCCTAGATCTTGTAGGGATTCCTCCCTCGCAACTATAGGTCTTCGTTCAGACTAGCTGAGGACTTTAGCGGGTCTGGTCGCAGGATCAGGTCCCCCGTTACATCGTAGGGATCCAGCTCAGTCCTATTGTAGGGACAGAATTCCCACCTTTCCTTAGTGCTTGTAGCAGATCATAACAGTAAGTCCAGCCCAAAGAAAAAAAAAAAAAATCTCTAAGGAAAGATTTTCAGTTTCTATTATGGTGTCGGTTCAGGATTTGGCTCAACACCTGCAGCGACTCTCTCTGGAGGTGGCTGAAATCCAGCAACACGTGAGTAGTTGTTCTGGAGCTGATTTCGTGGAGCCAAAGGTACGTTTGCCTGATTTTTTTTCTTTTAAAAATGCTTGCTTGTTGTATTTTCGTTTGAGACCCAGATCCTCTGGTGATGAATCACAGCGCATAGGGTTCATAATGTCACTTTTGCGCAAAGAACCTCAGGACTGGGCCTTTTCTCTGCAGCCTAGTGATCCATGCTTTAGATCAGTGGATAGTTTTTTTTCTGCTTTGGGGTTATTGTATGACGATCCGGATCGCGTTTCATCATCAGCTGAGACAGAATTGAGACGTTTGAGACAGGGATCAGGTAATGTGGAAAAATATTGTACTCACGTCCGAAGGTGGTCCGCTGAGGTGGGCTGGAACGATTCAGCTTTGAAAAGTTTATTTCTTGCAGGGTTAAGTGAAAGGGTTAAAGATTTGCTGATTGCTTATCCCATACCTGGTAACTTGCAAGAGGCTATGCAATTAGCCATACGGGTGGATAGGAGACTGCGTGCAAGGGTTAATGAGAGTAAATCTGCCTTGTCAGCTCCAAGTTTGGAGAAGGAATGTACTGACATTGCAGAGCCGATGGAAAATGGAGCAATGGCACCTCACTCTCGGGAAAAAGAACGCAGATTTGCTCAAGGTTTGTGTTTCTACTGTGGTAAATCTGAGCATTTCATTAAGAACTGTGCGCTTCGAATGAATAAAGAGAAAAAAAAATGAGGTCAGTTTTGCCCGCATAGCTTGTTTAAACAATAAAGGTGTCTTTCTTTCTGCTACCACTGCTGGTGAGGAGGAATTAATGGAGTTTCGGGTATTTGTGGATTGTGGTTCAACTCTCAATGTGATTGATGGGAAATTTTTGGAAAAACTAAAATTAAAACCCAAACTTCTATCTTCTCCTATTAATGTGGTGTCTGTGGATGGTTCTCTATTGAAAAATGTTACTCACCATATCTGTGAATTTCCTCTTACTATTAATGGTGTTCATCAAGAGAATTTGGATTTGGTAGTTTTGAATAATTTACCTTCTCCGGTGATTTTGGGGTTACCCTGGTTAAAATTGCACAATCCGGTACCTGATTGGTCTACCAATGAAATTAAGTCCTGGAGTCCTAAGTGTTATGACAAGTGTTGTAACGGGCGTATTGCTGCTGTAGTTAAGGGGGAGTTACCTGTACCTATTCAGGATTTTTGGAAAGTTTTTTCTGATAAGGAATCGCAGGTATTGCCTCCTCATAGAGATTATGATTGTGCAATTGAATTTGTCCCTGGACCGACTCTTCCTAAAAGTCGTTTATTTAATTTGACTATTCCTGAGAGAAAGGCTTTGGAGGAATACATACAGACAAGCTTGGCCGCCGGTCACATTAGGCCTTCCAAATCTCCTGTGGCGGTTGGATTTTTTTTTTGTTAAAAAGGACGGCGGTTTACGGCCTTGTCTAGACTTTCGTGAGATTAATAAGATTACTGTACGCAATCCTTACCCACTGCCATTGACTCCTGATTTGTTTAATCAGTTAGTGGGGGCCAAGTGGTTCTCGAAAATTGATCTTCGAGGGGCATACAATTTGTTGCGCATGAAGTAGGGGGATGAATGGAAGACTGCGTTTAACACTCCACTGGGTCATTTTGAGAATCTGGTTATGCCCTTTGGACTTTCCAGTGCTCCGGCATTTTTTCAGAATCTTATTAATGACATCCTTAGACCTTTGATCGGCAGAAGTGTGGTTGTGTATTTGGATGACATTTTGATTTATTCACCGGATTTGGAGTCTCATTGGAGGAGTGTGCGTGAAGTATTACAGTTACTGAGTGATAATTCACTTTTTGCCAAACTAGAAAAATGTGAGTTCGCTGTACAGAGACTTAGTTTTTTGGGCTACATTGTCTCCAGTGAAGGTTTTGAGATGGACCCGGTGAAAGTGCAAGCTGTGCAGGATTGGCCTAGGCCTATTGGTGTGAAATCAATACAGAGGTTTTTGGGGTTCGCCAATTATTATAGAAAATTCATAAAAATTTTTCTGTGATTGCCAAACCTCTGACTGATCTCACCAGGAAAGGTGCTGATGCGGTTCAGTGGACTACTGAGGCCATTGAGGCTTTTGTGTTGCTAAAGTAGAGGTTCAGCTCTGCTCCCATCCTTACGCAGCCTGATGTGACTAAACCATTTTTGGTTGAGGTTGATGCTTCTTCTGGGGGGGTTGGCGCGGTGTTGTCTCAGGCAAAGACGGATGGAGTACATCCCTGTGCTTTTTTTCAAAGAAATTTTCTGAGTCTGAACTAAATTATGATATCGGTAATCGGGAATTGTTGGCAATTAAACTCGCATTTGAACACTGGCGTCATTTTTTGGAGGGAGCGGAATTTCCCATTCAAGTCTTCACCGATCATAAAAATCTGATCTACCTTGATGCTGCCAAACGCTTGAATGCCCGTCAGGCTAGGTGGGCACTGTTTTTCTCACGGTTTAATTTTACCGTTACTTACATCCCAGGTACTAAAAATGTTAAAGCTGATGCTTTGTCTCGCAGCTTTTCTCCCATGGTGGGTACTGAGGAGGAGGAGGAAAACATCTTGCAAGAGGGGTTGTTATTGCTGTTTTGGACTCCGTGTTGGAAGATGAGATTCTTAAAGCACAGGAGAATGCCCCATCTAACACACCGCATGGGAGGTTGTTTGTGCCTGGTACCCTGAGGAGAGATTTGTTTGATGAATGTCATGACTCTCGGTTGGCAGGTCATCCTGGAATCTCTGAGACCAAGAGACTTGTGGGTCGCAGTTTTTGGTGGCCAGGATGGCAGAAGGAAGTCATTAAGTGGGTGCGCCAATGCACTGTGTGTGCTAGATCTAAGTCTTCTCATTCTCCTGCTGCGGGGTTGCTTTGCCCTTTGGAGGTCCCTAGTGCACCTTGGACACATTTGGCTATGGACTTTATTACTGACCTTCCCCCCTCTGAGGGTTTTACTGTCATCTGGGTGGTCGTGGACCGTTTTAGCAAGATGTGTCACTTGGTTCCTTTCATCAAACTGCCCTGCGCTAAGACTCTCGCTAAGGCCTTTGTCAAGGAAATAGTCAGACTACATGGTGTTCCTACTGACATTGTTTCTGATAGGGGACCTCAGTTCGTGGCTCGTTTTTGGCGTGCCTTTTGTGACAGGTTGGGAGTTCATTTGTCGTTTTCATCCGGATATCATCCTGAGTCTAATGGCCAGACAGAAAGGAAAAACCAGGATGTTGAGCAGTTCTTGCGTTGTTTTGTGACTGATAATCAAGAGGGGTGGTCTGAGTTTCTGCCACTTGCTGAGTTTGCTCTTAACAATCATACATCCGCTTCTGCTGGTTTTTCACCTTTTTTTTGTTGTACTGGGAGACATCCGTCTTTTGGGTCATTTTCCAAGTTGGGATCGGCTGTACCTGAAGAGGAGAATTTTTCTGGTGTTTTGGAGAGAGTTTGGACTGATGTACGTGGTAATCTTCAGGAGGCTAACAAAAGATCCAAAGTGTATTTTGATGGAAAACGACAAGAGGTTTGTTTTGCTATTGGTGACATGGTTTGGTTGTCCTCTAAGAATCTGCGCTTGAGGATTCCGTCTAAGAAATTGGGTCCCAAGTTTGTAGGGCCCTTTAAGGTGCTTCAGGTTATTAACCAATCTGCTGTTAAGTTGGAGCTTCCTACCTCCTGGAAGATTAATCCGGTGTTTCATGTTTCTCTCTTGAAAAAAGCTGAGGTCTCAGATGGAGACGTCTCGGCCACTGTTCCCCTGGTGGTGGAGGACGGGCAATATGAGATTTCCCGCATCCTAAATTCTAGACGGTATAGAGGGAGTTTGCAGTACCTCGTCGCTTGGAAGGGTTATGGACCCGAGGATAACTCATGGTTGAGGGCGGATGATGTTTCTGCGTCTAGACTTGTCAGAGCGTTTCACAAGAGGTTTCCGGATAAGCCTAAGTCCTAGGGGATCCGGAGGATCCTCTTAGAAGGGAGGGTACTGTTAGAACCCTCTTGTTAGATTTTGTTTCAGTTTGCTGGTCACATGACCTTTTTTCCCTATTTAGTCTGGCTCCGCCCTTCTGGCTTTGCTGGACTTCATTGTATTATCTACTCTTAAGCTAGCCGGGTGCTTAGGTGCCTTAAGGTACTGCCACACTAAACTATCCCGCTAGCGATCACGATAACGACGCATACTAATGCGATCGCTAGCGGGATAGTTTCAATATCGCTAGTAGCGGCTTAATTTAGCGATGTCGTTAAGGACGCTATCGCGGTTAGCGATCTCCTTAACGACTTTAGCGGTACAAAATACCGCTAAATTGCTAAAAAAAGGTGCCACACTCAGCGATATATACTTACCAGCGGGACGCCGACGATAAAAATAGGGTCCGGACCGATGTCAGCGACGAACGAGATCACAGCAGGATCTCAGCAGGGGCCACGTCGTTGCTACATGCCACACAGAACAACGTCACTAACGAGATCGCTAAATAGTGACGTTTTTTAGCGATCTCGTTAGCGACGCTGTTTAGTGTGGCATACCCTTCACTCTGTCAGTTTTGCTTGATCTTAGGATCTCTTAGTATTTGTTTTCTGTTTTTATATTCCCTGCTACACTTTCTGTTAGGAGGTGTCCACCTTTTCACCCAGTCCCTAGATCTTGTAGGGATTCCTCCCTCACAACTATAGGTCTTCGTTCAGACTAGCTGAGGACTTTAGCGGGTCTGGTCGCAGGATCAGGTCCCCGTTACATCGTAGGGATCCAGCTCAGTCCTATTGTAGGGACAGAATTCCCACCTTTCCTTAGTGCTTGTAGCAGATCATAACAGCTATCACTCTGAAGGAAAAGGAGAGAAAACGCCGTCGGGAAGAACAGTTGTGCTTCTACTGCGGTAAAGCTGGACATTGGAAAAAGGAGTGTCCTGTCTGCCCGTCCTCAACCCGGTCGGCGGGAAACGACTAGGTCTGGGTAGTCAGCGAGGAGACTACTCAGACCCTTAGGAACACTTTTCCTCGTTCTCTAAGGTGTTGCTTCATGTGGAACTGTTAGTGGATGGTTGTTCTTTTTCCTCTACAGCCTTTGTGGACTGCGGGTCATCCATCAATCTGATTGACTCTCAATTGGTCACACGCTGCAAGATAGGGACAGCTAGGCTTAAGGCTCCGATCAAGGTGGTGGCCATTGACTCCTCCCCCCTCACAAAAGAGGGAATTCTCTTTATGTCTGACTTGTTTTCTCTCAGAGTGGGAGCTGCTCACGAGGAAAAATTAAGTTGTTTTGTTCTGGACAATCTACCAGCAGGGTTGGTGTTGGGCATGCCCTGGTTACAACGCCATAACCCAGTTATTAACTGGAAAACGGGGGAGATTGTTCAGTGG
This sequence comes from Oophaga sylvatica, assembly GCA_033576555.1. Classification (NCBI taxonomy): domain Eukaryota; kingdom Metazoa; phylum Chordata; class Amphibia; order Anura; family Dendrobatidae; genus Oophaga; species Oophaga sylvatica. The sequence goes on from JARQOD010008478.1 coordinate 29,277, forward strand.
GGGTTTAATGATTCTAAGTTATGTTATGAATCTGCACTGCTGGTTAAACCTGTTAAATCTGTGTCTGTGTCATCTGTCGAGCTGGAAGGTATTCCGGAGTACCTGAAAGACTTCGAAGATGTGTTCTCAGAAAGCGAGGCCGAGACGTTACCGCCACATAGACCCTTTAACTGCGCCATCGAGCTAGTCCCGGGGGCTAAACTACCTAATGCCCGCCTGTTTAATTTGTCTGGACCTGAGCGCTTAGCTATGAAGGATTATATTGCTGAAAGTCTTCGCAAGGGACACATACGTCCCTCAGTTTCACCTGTGGCGGTGGGGTTCTTTTTTGTGAAGAAAAAAGATGGCGGTCTACGTCCCTGTCTCGACTTTCGTGAATTAAATAAGATTACTGTACGAAATACGTATCCCCTTCCGTTGATTCCTGATTTATGTAACCAACTATCAGGGGCAAAATGGTTCTCTAAACTGGATCTTCGGGGAGCATATAATTTGATAAGGGTCAGGAAGGGGGATGAATGGAAAACTGCGTTCCTCACGTCCGAGGGACTTTTTGAAAATTTAGTCATGCCGTTTGGTCTTACCAATGCTCCCGCCATATTTCAGAATTTCATCAACGTGGTGTTTTCTGATCTCATTGGTCGTTTTGTTGTTATCTACTTAGATGATATTCTGATATATTCCCCCGACAGTCATTCTCATATGAATCATGTACAAACTGTTCTCCAAAGACTTAGGGAAAATCATCTGTTTGCTAAATTGGAGAAGTGTGTGTTTTTTGTTCAAGAATTATCTGTTTTGGGATTGATTGTGTCCTGTGAGGGTTTTCGTATGGACTCCAAGAAGGTGCAGGCCATTGCGGATTGGGTACAACCCCGAGATCTTAAAGGGCTCCAGCGCTTCTTGGGGTTCGCCAATAACTACCGCAAATTTATTCGGGGGTTTTCGCAGGTGGTCAAACCACTCACTGATTTAACATGCAAAGGTTCGGATGTGAAAAATTGGTCCTCGCTCGCAAAAGAGGCCTTTGCTAGTCTGAAAAAATGCTTTATGACTGCTCCGGTGTTGGTACAGCCAGATCCGTCCAAACCATTTATTGTGGAAGTGGACGCCTCTGAGGTGGGGGTGGGTGCTGTGTTGTCCCAAGGTCCTGCCACTCTGACCAACCTCAGGCCATGTGCTTTTTTTTCCAGGAAATTCTCTGCTGCTGAGAGGAATTACGATGTTGGCAATAGAGAGCTTCTTGTGGTCAAGTTAGCGTTTGAAGAATGGAGGCACTTTTTGGAGGGGGCCAGTCACTCGGTTACTGTGATTACCGACCACAAAAATTTATCATATATTGAGTCTGCTAAGAGACTAACACCCAGACAGGCCCGTTGGTCACTTTTTTTTCCCGTTTTCAGTTTACTATTACGTTTCGTCCGGGGTCAAAGAATATCAAGGCTGATGCCTTATCTCGCAGTTTTCATCCGGTGTCTCCCCCTGAGCCACCTTCCTCCATTCTTCACCCTGGGGTTGCGTTGGCAGTGGTCTCGTCTGAGTTGGAACAGGAGATTGAGGGGGCCGTCTCTGGCCCCTGCTGCCAAGCCAGGGGGTAAGTTGTTTGTCCCAGAGCAGCTTCGGCTTAAACTCCTCCAGGAGTTCCATGAATCCAAGCTCAGTGCTCACCCTGGTATATCTGCCACACGTCGGGCGGTGGCTAGGATCTTTTGGTGGCCTACTCTTAGCTCTGACATAAAAAAATTTGTTTCTGGTTGTGGGGTCTGCGCTCGTTCTAAAAACTCACATAGCTGGCCGGCTGGGGAACTGATGCCCTTGGCAGTTCCCGAAAGGCCATGGACTCACTTGTCCATGGATTTTATTACTAATCTTCCTCCATCCAAGGGCAATACGGTGGTATGGGTAGTGGTGGACAGGTTTTCAAAGCAGGCTCATTTTGTACCCTTATCCGCACTACCCTCAGCTGAGACTTTGTCCAGATTGTTTGTACAGCATGTTATCCAGTTGCATGGGGTACCCCTGAATGTGGTGTCTGATCGTGGAGTGCAGTTTGTGGCAAAGTTTTGGCGTGCTTTTTGCAAGAAATTGGGGATGTCTCTGTCTTTTTCGTCTGCATACCATCCTGAGAGCAATGGTCAGACGGAACGCACTAATCAGTCTCTGGAACAGATCCTCAGATGTCTGACTTCTGCAAGACAGAATGACTGGTGTGATGTACTGCCTTTGGCGGAATTCGCCTTCAATAGTCGGGTGAGCCAATCTACTGGTATGTCTCCTTTCCTGATCAATTATGGTTTTAGTCCTCATTTTGGTGAGTTTTCTCGTTTGGATTCTGGGTGTCCAGGGGCAGAGGGGTCTGTTCAGCGATTAAAGAATACATGGGCGGAGGTCCAGCGGAATATATCCAGGTCTCAAGGCAGGTACAAGTTTTTCGCTGACAGGAAAAGAACACCAGGTCCTATGTTTCGGGTTGGAGAGAAAGTTTGGCTCTCTACGCGAAACATTAAGTTGAAGGTTCCATCAGCCAAGTTGGGCCCCAAGTTCATTGGCCCATACAAGATTGTGGAAAAGATCAATCCAGTGGCTTACAGGTTGTGTCTTCCAGTCTCATTCAAGATCCCTAACGTCTTCCATAAATCCCTACTGAAACCTTTTGAGGCAGTCCGGGGGGAGTCCGAGTCTGCTGCTCCTCCTGTTTTGGTTGAGGGACACATGGAATATGAGATTGAGCATATCGTTGACTCCAGGTTGGTGCAGCGGTCGGTACAGTACCTGGTTCATTGGAAGGGGTATGGACCGGAGGACAGATCCTGGGTGCCGGCCCGTTTGATGCATGCGGATCGCCTGGTTCGGGCTTTCCATGCCAGGTTCCCGGGCAAGCCTGGGGGTCCAGAGGCCCCCGTTGAGAGGGGGGTACTGTCATGATCCCAGTGCAGGGTTGACCTGCACGCTAGGGGTTAAGGTTTTGATCCCAGTGCAAGCTCTTACCTGCACACCTGGGGCTTATTATTGTGGCCTCTCCTTGGTTCGGGGAGAGCTTCTTATAGCCCTAGGAAGCTCCAATCCCTGTCAGTTATACTTTCGCCCTTGGCAGAGTGTGTTGACCCCTGAGTGTGTTTGTGCTGTGTTCTGGTTTGCCTGATACTTTGGTTTTGACTCGGTCTGTTCTCTGGATACTGCTTGTTGGATTCTGTTTCTGTACCTTCGCTGTCTGTTTGGTTTTGACCTCTGCCTGTCCCCGACTACCCGTTCTGTCTCATCCTTGGTACTATACTGTCTTCTCGTGCTTTGACCTTGGCTTGTTCAGATTTACGTCTCTGTCTGTGCCCCTGGGTAACTTTGTCCCGTAGTTACCTTTCTAGGAGTTTTCCCTCAGCTTCTAGCTCCCTGGAACTGAAGCCACGCCCCTCAACTGTCAGGTGATTCAGGCCCTGAAACCATCTCTCTCCTGCCTTGCTCACCCTGCGTTCCTAGGAGCCTGAAGCTTTCTTCTGCACTCGTCTTCCGGGAGATTGCACTGGTGAGTTCTCTTGCAATCCTCACCGTGATAGCACTCTTTAATGACTGTCGGTGGCGCTCTTTTATGATAACTGTTGGTGGCGCTCTTTTATGACTGTTGGTGGCGCTCTTTTATGACTGTTGGTGGCGCTCTTTTATGACTGTCGGTGGCGCTCTTTTATGACTGTCGGTTGCGCTTTTATGGCTGTCGGTGTTGCTCTTTTATGACTGTCGGTGGCGCTCTTTTATGATGACGGTCGGTGGCGCTTTTTTATGACTGTCGGTGGCGCTTTTTTATGACTGTCGGTGGCGCTGATGACTGTCGGTGGCGCTCTTTTATGAGGACTGTCGGTTGCTCTCTTTTATGACTGTCGGTTGCTCTCTTTTATGATGACTGTCGGTTGCGCTTTTCTATGATTGTGGGTTGCGCTCTTTTATCACTGTTGGTTGCGCTCTTTTATGATGACTGTCGGTTGCGCTCTTTTATGATAAGTCGGTGGAGCTCTTTTATGATGACTGTCGGTTGCGCTCCTTAATGACTGTGGGTTGCACTCTTTAATGACTGTTGGTTGCGCTCTTTAATAACTGTCGGTTGCGCTCTTTTATGATGACTGTGGGTTGCGCTTTTATAATGACTGTTGTTTGCGCTCTTTAATGACTGTCGGTGGCGCTCTTTTATGATGACTGTCGGTTGCACTCTTTTATGATGACTGCCGGTTGCGCTTTTTTATGATGACTGTCTGTTGCGCTCTTTCATGACTGTCGGTTGCGCTCTTTTATGACTTTGGTGGCGCTCTTTCATGACTGTCGGTTGCGCTTTTTTATGATGACTGTCGGTTGCGCTCTTTTATGATGACAGTCGGTGGCGCTCTTTTATGATGACTGTGGTTGCGCTCTTTAATGACTGTGGGTTGCGCTCTTTAATGACTGTGGGTTGCGCTCTTTAATGACTGTGGGTTGCGCTTTTATAATGACTGTTGTTTGCGCTCTTTAATGACTGTCGGTGGTGCTCTTTTATGACTGTTGGTGGTGCTTTTTTATGACTGTCAGTTGCGCTGTTTTATAATGACTGTCGGTTGCGCTCTTTTATGACTGTCGGTTCCGCTCTTTTATGACTGTTGGTGGTGCTCTTTTATGACTGTCGGTTGCGCTCCTTTGACTGTCGGTTCCGCTCTTTTGATGACTGTCGTGGCCTATTATGATGTCGGTTGCGCTCTTTTCTTGTTTATGATGACTGTTGGTTGCGCTCTTTTATGACTGTCTGGCGCCTTATGACTGCGTGCCTTTTATGACTGTCGGTGGCCGTGATGACTGTCGGTTGCGCTAGATGACTGTCGGTGGCGCTCTTTTTATGACTGTCGGTTGCGCTGATGACTGTCGGTGGCGCTCTTTTATGACTGTCGGTGGCGCTGATGAGTGTCGGTGGCGCTCATTATGACTGTCGGTGGCACTCTTTTATAACCGTGCTGATGTGCCGCTTATGACTGTCGGTGGCGCTGATGAGTGTCGGTGGCGCTCATTTTATGACTGTCGTGCGCCTGCTGGATGACTGTCGGTGGTGCTCTTTTATGACTGTCCGTTGCGCTGATGACTGTCGATGGCGCTCTTTTATGACTGTCGGTTGCGCTGATGACTGTCGGTGGCACTCTTTTATGACTGTCGGTGTGCGCTGATCACTGTTGGTGGCGCTCTTTTATGACTGTCTGTGGCGGCTGATGACTGTGTGTTATGCGTGCTCTTTATGACTGTCGGTTGCGCTCTTTTATGACTGTCGGTTGCGCTCTTTTGATGACTGTCGGTTGCGCTCTTTTATGATGACTGTCGTTGCGCTCTTTTGATGACTGTCGGTTGCGCTCTTTTAGATGACTGTCGGTGGCGCTCTTTTTATGACGTTCGGTGGCGCTCTTTTATGATGACTGCGGTGGCTCTCTTTTATGACTGTCGGTGGCGCTGATGACTGTCGGTGGCGCTCTTTTATGACTGTCGGTGGCCTGATGACTGTCGGTGGTGCTCTTTTATAGACTGTCGGTGGCGCTGATGACTGTCGGTGGCCTCTTTTATGACTGTCGGTGGCGCTCTTTTATGACGTGGGCGTCATGACTGACGGTGGCTCTCTTTTATGACTGTCGGTGGCGCTGATGACTGTCGGTGGCGCTCTTTTATGACTGTCGGTGGCGCTGATGACTGTCGTGGGCCTTTTATGACTGTCGTTGCGCTTTATGACTGTCGTTGGCACTCTTTTATGACTGTCGGTTGCGCTTATGACTGTGGTGGCGCTCTTTTATGACTGTCGGTGGCGCTGAAATTTTTGTCGGTTGCGCTCTTTTTTATGATGACTGTCGGTGGCGCTCTTTTTTGATGACTGTTGGTTGCGCTCTTTTATGACTGTCGGTGGTGCTCTTTTATACTGTCGTGGGGCTATGACTGCGGTTGCGCTGATGACTGTCCCCGGGGTGCTCTTTTATGACTGTCGGTTGCGCTGATGCTGTCGGGCGCTCTTTTTTGACTGCGGTGCGCTCTTTTATGACTGTCGGGTTCGCTTTTTTATGACTTCGGGGGCCTCTTTTATGACTGTTGGGGGCGCTCTTTATGAGGGCTGCGTTTGATCTGAATG